>KN485760.1:27803-70795 GCA_000787095.1 Periophthalmodon schlosseri
CAGAGTATGCAAAAAAAAAAACAAAACAAAAAAACACATATTTGGCATTGCAATTAGTTAGTTTTTAAAATTAGCCTATTATTATTGTAGTGCAATGTTTTATTTTGATTATATATTACTCCAAAGGGTAAACACACTCCCACTCTCAGCTTGAACCATTTTAAACAACTCTGAGCCTGGGTCATTTCTCTCTGTGATTAGTTTGTAGATTAAATGAGTTCTCACATTGACTTCTGTCATATAAATAAATAGTAAGAGCCAGTCTTTCAAACAGCTCTGAAGTGAACGGATCCAGAAGATTCGGATCCCATAAAGGAGCCAAAAATCTCATCACTAGTGCTAAACCATGGCCTTGTCGTGGTTAAAGTTCAAGTATTGTTATTGTATTGATTCCTGCATTCAACATAATCCATTGTAGATCCCACATTGTACATCTTGGGCTGTACATATACATACATCTTGCATTCTGCGTCATTCCACTCTGGCATTTTTCTCTAGATTTCTAAATTCGATCTGTCATTGTTGTGCTGTGGTCCTTGCTAGTGAATAGGTAATGAAAGTAAAAATAGCCCAGTAATAGTAGTAGTAGTATGTGTGCTTTCACTACACGAGTACTTGATCTCTGGACCCGCATAAACTTCGGAGATCTAACACCTTAGACCTTTAATTATATACAATATCACTACAAAAACAGTTCACCTTTTTATACCTTTGCAACATGTCCGCTCCTGATCAGACCATCCCTCTCATTACTTCTCCACATCTCGCCCTCACTAACTCGCTCGCTCCTCGCTCTAACTGCTCCCGACAGCTGGAGATGAAATAGAAATTTTGATATCAAGCCCCTACACAAAGGAGGCCTGACCTTTGATCAGTGGGATGTTTGATGACGTGAAATTTGCATCAGTAGAGCACAGGGCTGGTTGCTCGGGCGAAGAGGAGGGAACGGCGAAGGTCAACGGCCTATTAGAAAGGAACAAGCCCCCTAATGTGGCACCGGGGCCCTGCGCACTATTTGATGTCCACTGCTCTCAGATAGAATGGGAAATGGAGCCCCCAGAACAGAGCAGTGACAGTAGGAGAATTCATTAAGCTCATTTTAACAAGCCAGAAAAGGCATGAGTCTGTGCTTAAGATGGGATGTAGGTTGTTTTCAGTGATCATGACCTTAACTGTGTGTGAGGGACTGATGAGCCGCTTCTGTTTGATGTAGTGGTTAAAGGGTATAACAAGATGAATCTTTTCATTCTTTCACAGCAGTGGTGTCCAAATCTTTTTCACAAAGGGCCACAGATAAACATATTTGTAGAGGAGAACTGGTGGTCTTTCAGATAGATACATTTTACAAAGCCACAGCACCTTTAAAAAGTCTTATAACACTAATTTCAGGCCTAATTTAGCTCTGTATCACAATGCAATGTGTTATTCGGGTTACAATGGTAGAAATACTTGAATTTAAAGTAAAAGTGTACTGCCTATGATCATTTGGGCCAGTTCAGCAGTTCGGATAGTTGAGGAAGTGATTGCTACACCATCACTATTTTCAAAATAATGTTACAACATTTAAAGCTACCACCCCTTTGTTCAGGCTCAGCTGTGCTCTCTCGTCTTCTTCTGTCAGACCAAAGCTGGCACATTGTCAGACTGCAGTAATGTAGATAGCATCTAGTGGTGACATGTGAGAATACAAGAGTCAGGGGTCAGGGTCAGTCAATCTAATTACAAATTGTAGCTTTAAAGTTCTTTATACATTTACATATTTTGACTCCATTGATAGTTCAATATGAAATCGAAACAAAAATCAATATTGTATGTTTTACAACATAACATAAAACCATAATATGACTGAAAGAGAATGGTTCCAACACGGTTACAGCTTTTTACTTTTTGTCTTTAGTCATATTATTACGTGTTAGTGAATGTACATGTACATAGTGAATGTACATGTACATAAAACATTGTATTACATAAAACATTTACAATAGGCCTCCCTCTGGGGCCAGGACTCCCCTAAAAAAGAGATTATTAATCTCAGCGGGACTATCCTGGTTATAATGAAGGTCAATCATTTTAGTGCCAGAGAATGCAGGCTGACTCCACAGGCACAAACACAACTGCAAGCTTGGTTTTGATAGGGGGGAAAGTTTGTCAAACAGGGTATATAGACCTACATTGTGTAATATACATTGTATCTTCAGCGTTCTGTTTCTCCACACATGTATGGATGACTGTAGCATACAGTGTCACTTACCCACAGACTGATGATAAGTGGAGACAATCACACAATCCACTGCTTGACTCTTGAGTGGCACCACAAATAAGGCTGCAATTGTCATTTTCTCATTTTAATACATTTTCCCTTCCCTGAAAATACAAGTCAGTCCAGACGACAGACATTCATTCCCAGTGAATCAATCTGGGTCAAAGGTCAAGCGCCAGTTGGTTGGCAGACATTTTTATGCATCCCTAATAGTCTCCCAGGATTGAAAAGTTCAAATACAATGTGGTGTATTGGATTACATCACCTGTTTTATTTCTCTAGTGGATGAGCTCAGGCATTTTTAAGACTGCACGGTTTTGGTTTTTAATCAATACTGGTGCAATTATCTCACCGTTGTTAATTACACTTTCTAAAGGTCTGACATTGGAAAGATGGATTAATGTGTTAAAGATAAAATACTTTCTGTCATCTTCTTTAGACAAATTATATGTAAGTTCCAATGTGCTGGATCAAATTTAGAGAAGACTGCTGAGCTATGAAGTAAGCATTGCAAATCTTGTGTAAATTTAATTAAGACTAGAAGGCTTGGAATTTAAAGAACAGTCACCGATAGAGATCAAACTGTGAAGCAACTTTGTGAACTGACTGAGACATTATCAAATTAAAGGCACTGCAGACCCACTATGCAAAATCAACTTTTTAGAGCTTTTAAACATGTTATAGTTGTTTCCCCTTCTCATTTACCTGCCCAAAGTTGTTTTTGGAGTGATTCGTACATGTTTGAACAATGCCATATTGCCATTCAATCCCCGTTTTCCCTGCCACTGGTACACGCCCACTGCACTGTACTTATTCCATTTTCCAATTTCATTTTCTTAATCATGATACATGTAGGATTTGACACCGTCGCATAGTCATTTTGGTACAAATGAAAAAAAAATCCAATACTCGCTATTGTGATCTGCAGCCATCCATTGGAGGTGCCGACAGCTACACGGCTCTTTGTTCTGATGATGTTTACGCCGACGTCAGCTCGCATTGGGCACTGCAGTTTTCTAATGCGGAAGTCAGCGGGCTTGTTTATTTTATTAATTTGTTTTAGATGAATATTGTGATTTAAAATGTCCAGGTGTCATAGATTATAACTATATAGCAGACACAAGCACAATAGGTCTTGTTTAAAACGTGAAAAACTAAACTGTTTCATTTTAAACAGTATGCAGTGATCCAAAGTTGTTCCGCACTTACCTTATGCATTTTGAGCATTCTAATTATTCACTGTGATGAGATAATAAACACAATTTTCTGAGGCTAGAGCAGCGTTTTGTCACTGTAACGCTTACAAGAACTAGCATGCTAACCATGCACTTCCTGATTATTGCACAATATAATGCTTAATAATTAGATGCAGATAAGACAGACTCTTATTTTGACCTCAAGAGCTGCTTGTACAAGCTAATTTTGTTCAAATACATTGGAAAAAATCGGGTACAGGCCCTTTGAAAGAGAGAGCAGTGCATTGTGCTCTCTGACGACACCTGGCTTCTGTAGTAGGCAATGTTTTACTTCACAAGTGCAAGGTGTTGTCTTGTGTAGACAGCACTTGGCTAAATAAATAGTCACTACATTAAGGCTTAATTAGGCTAAATATACGAACTTAAAATGTTTATGTCCTCTCTTACCTTCTGTAATCTGCTTGTGCGGTGGTGCGTCTCTATATTAAAGACCCATTCCACTTTCATCCACAAGAGGGCAGGCTCTGTCCAGTCTTTCCGCCATATAGCGTGCAGGCATGCGTGGACACGCTGAAGTGGAAATGTAAACGCACACTTGAACAGCAGACATGCAATGGAAGATGAGCGGAATTTTTTTAAATGTAGGCTACATAAGCATTTTTTTTTTAAATTGGTTTCAGAATCTTTTGTTACAAATGACTGCCTTTTGTGTACTTGCATACATCTAGGACTATTACAATTCAAACTATAACTACTTAAACGAGTAGTCTTTGTACATAACCCTGGTAGTAATATAGTGGCATTTTAGGCTGATTGAGTTACTTCACTATTTTCTTAAAGGTGTAACTCTTCTGGACACGCCACCTGCTTGTCTCCATGGACATGTTATTGCTTTGACTGGAATGTTTCACAGTATGGCAGTAAACAGAATTTTAAGGCAAAAAAACACATGTAGAATATAGATAAGTTTAATGTCATGTAGTGAAACATTCCAGGCAGAAAAGTTACATAGTGCAACTTTACATACAATAACGTTCACTTATTCATGAGTGGGCTAATACTTTACCATTAGTTCTTCCTCCACCTCCGCTCGTAAGCTCGACAAAAGCGGCTTTATTATTTGGCTGCCCTCCTCGGTCTTGAGTCTGGCCAGGAGTGTGCTGTTGGAACAGGACTTGAAACAAGAACAGGTCCACTTTTTGTTCAAAGACATGCATGCCTTCCCTTTCACCTCGGAAATGAATGTCCCACCCTAATATACAAACTTGGCTTTCTCATCCCCTTCTTGGTACTTTTTTTCTCCTTTTGCTCAGGGCAGGAAGCAGACACAGGAGGTTTTGTGCTTCCCTGTGGAGAGGGCTCGGACCCCCCAGCTCTCCATGGACTGGACTTGAGTTTGGGAGATGAGACGGGAAACAGGTGTCACCCTTGACCTTCTCAGGGCCAACAATAAGAGACGTCCCACAGCTTGGATTCCCTACAAGGCACAGGCATAACACTACTGTACACTGCACTTTTCATTATGGCAGCCAGACAAAATGATATTGGAGTAGTTAAAACTTCATTCTGTCAAGCAACTCAAAATTAAAATCAATCAGAGTGTTATTATGTAATTTCAACAATTATATGAAGTAAATCAAAAAAGGTTAACTGTGTAACTTTTTGGGTGGAGGGTCTGCTACCTGAATTTGTCCATGGAGATTCATTCAGTTTACATGTTATTACTGCTTTGAAATACTTTGCAAAACACGCAGTCCTACTTTGAGCAGGGTTGCCGCTCCACAGATCTGACCTGTAACTTGCCCTGGGTGGTGTTGCCTATTGTCTCTATGTAGGTAATATGAACGCCAGATAAGTTGAGTGTTAAAATGTACTTGTAAATGAGTGGGATGAGGTTCAAATCTACCACAAAGGTCCAAAAATATCACTTTATACACTTAGCTGTTTTATATTTTTGTCTCTTTTTAAGGTCATTTTTAATAGCTTTAATGATATACTTAATATTATAATTGTATACATCAGCAAAACAACAGTTGCAGTATTATTACATTTTCAATACGTCTCCTACCTTTACTTATCACTTGACTAAAACAATAGTGCTCAGTCTGGTCTGCATTAGCCAGTGATGCTGTTGTGAGTTGACCTTTGACAGATAGATGACCTTTAAGGCTGAGGAGGGAACACAAAGTAATAAGCTCCAAATCCCGGCGGGTGGCTTAAGTGTAGCCGGAGACGTTTGGGAAGTGTGCAGGGAGCACAACCCGTCTGTCAACAGAACTACTATCACCCACTGTGCCCGATGTACCTGAGCAAAATGTTTCTTGCCCCAGTACAGATATATACAGCCTGTACAAGCAGCTCTTGAGGTCAAAATAAGTCTGCTGTGGATACCAGGCTGTCTGCATGTAATTATATTATCCGAAAATCAGGAAGTGTGCGGTTAGCAGCTCTGCTTGTTACACGTCTCTCCATGGCCTAGCACCAAAGTGCATCTCCCACATGTTAGTGCCATATGAACCATCTCACACTCTGAGGACTTCAGGGACCGGCCTCCTGCTGGTGCCCAGAGTCAGGTCTAAACATGGGGAATCAGCATTTCAGTTTTATGCAGCTAAACCTGGAACAGTCTCCCTGAAGATGTGAGACAGGCCTCTACTTTGACAATGTTTAAATCCAGGCTCAAAATGGTTCTGTTTAGCTGTGCATATGACTGAAAGGTTTTTATTCTGCACTCTGCTCTTTTAATGTTAATTTTATGATGACTATTTATGTTTTAATTTGTTTGTATTGTGATTTTAATGTCTTTCTTATTCTGTAAAGCACTTTGAATTACTTTGTGTATGAATTGTGCTATACAAATAAACTTGCCTTGCCTTGTTGTAATTGTTGTTAACCTTACTGTGACGTCTGGCCTCTGAAACTTGCGAAAAGTCCTTATAAACTCATTGCGGTGAATAATTACGATGCTCAAAATGCTTAAGGTAGGTGAGGAATATACCTTTGAAACCCTGCAAACTGTTTAAAATGAACTAGCTCTGTTTTTCACATTTTTAAGACAGTAAAAATCAGGTACAGCGCCTTTAATATTTCTTACCCAACACAAATTCCAAGTAATTATTCATTCTGATCTGTTACAAAACACCGCTTGGCAAACAGGCACTATATTAACCAACAAGGAAATTGCCGATTGCCACGTTTCACATTTACTCACTTGCACTGGAAAAACTGGTTCGCTCTGCTCATGTTTGTTGAAGACTAAGTGACATTATACTGTAAATCACCTGTCATAATCTCCATATCGTTATTCAACCACATTATAATTAGAACATATTCAAATGTTAACGTTAATACAGTTACACTTTTACAAACAATTGTCCATTGTCAGACTCAGAGGCGTATAACAGGATCGTGTTAGCGTTGCTTTTTTTGAATGTTACATTTAAGTAAAAGAAAAAAACACATCTGGAAAAAGTGGTAAGCTGTATTCAAAGGAGACATCATGCTTTTTGAATTTAGTACAGTAACATATGTAGATCTTTATTTTACATTTTTACAATTTGTTAAGTGTAAACCATAGCACTGAACTAAAACCGCTTAATAATAGAAACAGGTTCATGGACTCCCTGTTTAAAAGTGTAGAGCTGATAAACCCCGCCTCTTCAAAGTGAAATGCCATTGTAACGAGCAGTGGATTTTTATTTGTATATGTTGCATTTTATAACCCTAGAAGTTATTACAAGTAAGTACAGCACAGTGGGCGGAGACAGGGGGTAGGTGAAAACAGAACTTCTCTGAGCACCTAAGCCTCGAATGCAGGACTATACAGGATTACACAAACACGCATGAATCAATTGAAATAAAACTAAGCTAATGATGAGTGAACACTGTTAAAACATTAAACAGCTCATAAAAGTTGATTTCACATAATGCCCCTTTAAAAAGAATTCCCAGAACAATGCCATTCACCCAGCAGTTCACTACTTCCTGTGCAGAACCCTGGCAGAACCATGGCACTAATGGTTATCCTCCTCCTTGTGGTTATCTGGAGCAGGAGCCCGACAGCCAACTGTTTGACACTGAGGCGGCACAGACACATGGCAACCAAATGCCTTTTATTGCCCGTCTTTACCACGTCTCAAGTTCTCACTGCAGAGCTGAACCATCCAAGTTCCTGCACATGATTCCAACACATTTTCCTCCTTATTCATCAAGCGTTTGGGCTGACGATGCTAGCTGCTAATCGCGCCTCGCTGCCCCCCCACCAGTTGTTGATTCTTGAGTGTCACATGAGCTGCTTGTACACGCAGACAGACGCACGCACACGCATACTCGCCTTGTGCTTTTCTTATATGGAGAAGTGCAGATGTACTGACATATGGGCCTGTGCTGCTCGGACCATGAGGGCTTCTCTCACAGATGGAGCAATAAAAGATAGGAATGGTTTTAAAATACTCTAAACTCTTACATTCATTAAAGGTGCATTGGGTAACTTTTCTGGTGGAGGGTCTGTCACGTGCTTGTCTCCATGGAGATGTCACTGCTTTGCATTGAGTATAGCATTGCTTGCTTGCTTGTTGAAATTTGATACGGGAACTTTTAAAGGGCCCATATTACTCTATTGTCTGATCTATGTTATAATGTTGTTTCCTCGTCAAAAACATACCTGGAGTTGGGTTTTGTTTCATTCACACATGTTTAATTTCCAATCTCTACTAAACTAAGGGTAAAAGGAGCTGTTAACTTGAAAACTACCACTATGTAACATCACAAGGTATAACAGATAAAATAAATAAATAAAATAAGACCCTCATTTCCTGAAAATACAATGAGAAAGAATGGCTTGGAAAAATAAAACAAAAACAAAATACCACCACAATTTTTTACTAAAGAAAGAACTATTTACCATAACCTCACGTCTTGCTGATGTTCTACTGCAAAAAGCAGAGAGGTTATAAATTTCAGTCCACTTGAGTCAAGACGCACAAGATAAAAGAATGTCTAGACACCCAAAGGCCACAGTAGCATGTCGCCAAAGCACATTTTGTCGATATAAAAAATAAACACATGCAAACTGAGATCAAAAGGGAGCATACAAAGGCGTGTGCTCAAGTTTTTGATAAGGAATCGCAGTTGGCACCAGCTGAGCCCATGCTGTTGTGAGAGCGGTGCTTTGAATTTTGACTGTCTGCAGCCTAATCTAATCTGTTGTGAAGTGGTGTAAGTGTCTTGCCCAGGGACATAACAGAAGTATAGAGGTTGATGGTTGAATTGGACAAATGAAATTAGCCAAAAACACAAACACAACACAAAGAGGGGGTATTATGCAAAATCAACTTCTTTGAGCTTTCCACCATGTTATAACGTTGTTCCCTCGTCAAAAACATGCCTGAAGAGGTTTTAGATGTCGTCCATGCATGTTTGAGTAATTTAGCAATCTCTCCCGGGCCCTATCCAAACCCTCCTTATGGTTAGCTGTAAGATTTTGTCCAATGCTCAGCCCACAAGCCTACGTCAGCCATGTTCCCACACAAAAATTCTCCATAAATATACAAAAGCAAGATACGAAACATTACACTACAGTTTTACAAACTTGATGCGATGTGCAGTAGTTTCATTAGCGGCCAATTGTACTGTGATGTGCTGTGAAGGGGGGTGACTTTTGACTTTTGACTTAGAGCGTCAAAAACAAAAGTGAAACTTATAAAGCATGTTAATGCGTTGTTTTCTGTGAATTTAGCATTTTCAAAACAATAAAACACATGGTGATCAAAATATGTTATGTGTTAGCAGTTAATACCTCCCTTTTTTTTCTTTTTTCTTTTTTTTAACAAAAACATTCTTACTTGAGTAAAAGTTTTGGTTATTCTTCCCACTAGTAAGTAGTGAAAAAAGTTTTATAATGACAGTATTTAACTATTTAAACATTCTTCTTCACAACTTTGTCACAACTCTGTACTTCTATTTGTGTAATATCATTTTAAAGTAACGCTACTCTTAAGCCCGCCACACATTACAGGATTTTGTCAGTCTAAAATGATATTTAAATGTGCGACAAAAAGTGCAGACCACAGACACGAGGAGAATCATGTGAGATTTTAAATCCATGAGCACAGACTGCAGCGAAGAGCTCCACACACTACAAGCTAAAAGTTGCGAGCACAACTCACATCAGATGTTTCCTGCCTAGAGTAAAGATAGATTAACAGCACTGTTTTGTGAACTGTGTGCCATTATTTGCGGAGGACACATTCTAATGGATAATATGGATGAGAATGCTGCAGTTTAACTTTACAACTTTACAAGAGGTGAGTAATAAAGTATTAGAGTAACTTATTTTCGCCATTTCCTGAGTTTGTATCTTGCACATCTGTGTCCATCACTCCCTCTGCCCCTGATGCTCTGTTTTAGTATTGGCTGGTGCAGTAGTGGTGATGTTTTGTATTATGATATGACAGTTCAGACACCACACATATGAGGATCCTAAATCAGGAAAATGACCCTGTAGTGTATGGCGGGCTTAAGTACCTACAGTTTTTGGCTACACCCCTGGTAGTAATCTTTCCTCAGTACACAGGTGAAGGCGTCTGCTTCCGTCCGTTTACATGAGGAAAGTGGAGATCTGTTCAATGCGGAGGATTGTCCCTGGCGCTGCGTCCTTGTTGACTCACACATACTGTTTGTTTGTGGCGAGACAGGGAGGAGAAAGGCGGGCGAGGTGCGAGGTAAGGAAGTCATCAGACCCCCTCTTGAGACGGACAAGCTCCTATTATACCCAGAACTGCCCCCCCCTCCCCTGGCTCTGAGTGGGGGCCCATAATTGGAGCTTTGTGCAGTGTGTGAATTCTTCGCCTGCACACACTTTCCCAGAGCGTGTCCGGCCACCAAACAGATGGGCTCTGTACGCCGGACACAGAATGGTGCGCAAACTCACAAATGCACATGCACGAGACAGGTCACACTTCCGTACCAGAGCACATGGTCTAATGGCAGGAAAATGTGAGGGGGAAGTTGTGACGTTTGGATATTTCTTATTCACTTGTGAGGTTTCAATAATTTGAACTTGTGTTTTGTTTCATTTCAATTGTGCACATTTCAGTAATCCTACTTATTCACTTATTCCCTTTTTAGAACTCGAAACACCTCAACACTTTCTAATGCGTACATTTCTTTTGAGTTTTTATTGTATATCTCCTATTGTATTCTACCATGGGCCACTCCTGGACAAATGAGGGATTTCTAATGATTTACTACTCTGCAGATGGAAGGATTTTTATGTATACAAAATAAGACAAAGTAACAGAAAAGCAAGGGCTAAGTTAGAAAATCTAGTAGTGTATAGACTTGTAAATGTGGTGCATGTATGTATTTATGTATTTATGTATTTATGTATTTATGTATTTATGTATTTATGTATTTATGTATTTGGGAAAGGGACAGTACATATTAATGAGCATATGTATCATGTAAATATGTCAGATTTTAGCTGCAGGCTATTTTCCATATGTGGTCCTTGGACAAATTGGTGGTAACATCAGTCATGCAAGAGTTACCATTTTCATGTAATGCAAAGTTAAATGCATGGGAATGTGAATTTGTATTTCAATTCTTCTGTTACTACCTTGATCACTTGTCAGAAAGAACTAGCAACTTCAAAACCAACTGATTTGCGTAACCAATACGGGCAGGTGCACCCAGTCGTTCTTTTTCCGAGTTCCAAGTTTAGCTGGATAGTGTGATGAAACGGTGCACTTTAGGATAAAGGAACGCAAAGAGACAAACAACTTAAGTTCTAAAGGCTTTTGTTGAGCCTTTCCTTTACTTTGTTCACATTACTGGACAGTATTGTGGGAAGTTTTGGGGCTTGGACGAAAACAGCACATCGCCAAGGCAACCAGACTCTGCTAATTGTCTCCTTCAGAGTTTGCAGCTGCATGGGCACATTTTGGCTCTGGGAAATCGAGTGTGGAGATGTCTGTATAAATAGCTTTTCTTCTCCCTTCTGTCCGGTCCTGTCTTCGGCCGGTTTGGAGCGCTCTCTGACTTTCTGGTCTGTCCCATCTTTCACGCTGTCACCAGGGTTGTCCGGGGCCCCTTGGTTCTGTTCAGTCATTCTGTCGACAGCCCCTCCTGTGGCAGTCCTCCTCTTTCAGGTACATATCTTCACGTGTGAGCGGAAAAGTCAAGAAGTCCTCCACTTGTTCACCTCTTCATTTGGACACTTCTGTCTGTCAGCAAACAAGCACCGCATTCCCGACCTGCTCCTCCACAATGGGGCCTTTATCTGTCAGCTTTAAGACGAGGGCAATATGTCAGATTGGGTATTGGAAACTTAAATCTGGGGTATCTGATTTTCACACTTCAGAAGGAGGAAGTAGGTATTTAAGTCTGTCTAAGTCGTGCTAGTGCTCTCTCTCGCTGTATTTGATTTATTTAAATCTTTGTGAAATATTGACAATGCTATGTTTTGTGAATGACAAAAACAAATGAAATAGAGGTTGGTGTTTTGCCCAAACACACCAGTGCCAGAAGTAAAGGTCAACGTCTCTAATTGTCCTGCTGCCACAAAGGAAACCAAAAAATATATATTAATAATGCATTAGAATAAGATTTGTAGAATGTAAATAATTCTTTTCATTTATATATATATATATTTTTTCTCCATCAGTATTTCTGCTGTTGTGTAACTTAATACCACTCACTCAGCTGTGGTCGAACGTCCGTGAGCTCATAAAACTGCAGACGTGTGAAGGAATTTTACATTTGGCTGAAATGCTTGTCACATTCACAAAGCTGAAAAAAATGAATACATATGCAATACATTTTTTCTTTCTTATAATATAAACTATAATTTTCCAAGCTGTCAATTTCAACTAAATGCCTGTCCTTATGACTTGTGAGACCTAGTTAGACGTGTGTGACCGACTGCAGAGCGTGACAAATTGACAGTGTACATTGAAAAGGCATTAGAAACAACAAGCTGGTTTTGTGGCAGGGATTTCCTCCTCATGGTGGATAGTCATGCTTGTGGAGGGAGGAATGCAGTGGAACATGTGTTGCCTGGGGCCTGACTAACAGGTGCTCTGGGCGCTTGTGTGTCGTGAGAAGACGAGGCCGCTGGGAGCAGAGCGGGCCAGGTGCACTGTCACCATGTTCATCTGTGTGAGGGGGAATACGCTGCATGCATCTGAGCGCAACTGTAAACCTGATCTAGGACTAAGGAGAATTTAGCCAAGTGCCTCCCCATAAAGGCAAGTGCATAAACTGGGAAAGCACTAACCACATGTATACTCATTTAGAAACACACTGGCAACAAATGGGTCTATGCGGTCAATGGGTCACATTTTAAACATATTCTAATAAGCTATGGGGAGAATACAAATGGTGACATTAACACATTATCATTCAAATTAAATTATTTCTTTATAACTTTAAGGTAAATTAAGTTTTTTCAGCAGTGTCATTGTATATTAATGAAACAATGGTATACATAATTAAGCATTGTAGCTTAGCCATACTATCTTGTCAATGCCCAGTCTGATCTTGGAAGCTAAGCAGGGTTGGGTTTGGTTAGTACTGGATGGTAAATCGCTGGGAATGCCAGGTGCCACAGTGGGCCAGCAGTGGCTCTAGTGCATACTGCTGTTGCGTAAGTATCAAAGATCTTTGGTTGCATTAGTCTAATAATTAACAGTTCCTGACTAAAAATCAGAAAAAAAAATCTTGAACAAAACAGATTCCATTCCCTGCAATCTGGGGTATATTAAGAAATCCAACTAGTAGTACATTTGTGTTACTGCATGTGAGCTGCAGCCTCACACTGGACTGTGGACAGCCACAACACTAAAGTCTATTTTTTTTCCAGACCCCTGCACTCATGTGATATGTTGCTTCTTTTAGAGGATATTCAAGAGGAGATGTCTTCTGTATTTGAGAAACGCTGTATGTCTACTCCTCTTGCATCCAAAACGAAACAAGGAACCTGTCTGCCAGGCTTTCAATGTACGGGTAACAGATTAATTTATTTGATAAAATGTTTGTCTGTTTGAAAAGTTTTTATTTCACACAATTCAAAGAGCATCTGGACATGAACATTAGATATGATCATCCCGACATAATACCTCACGTTGGACCTGGAGATTCGGCTTTAAAAAGGAGGTTTAGCAGTTGTCTTGTTGTATTGTACAAGATAAATGTACCGAAGAAAGCCTGTAATGAGGAAACATAAGTGACACAAGGGCACAGGCGAATGTTTGTTTTTGCCATTTTGCGCCTATTGACTTAGCTGTGCCTTCATTCCGGCCTGTCCTGTCCTTTCTCAAACAGACCCAGGTGCACACTGGGAAAATAAAACAGACTAGAGCCAATCTTGTCGCTGCTTGTTGCGCCGCTGTGCCAACCTGCGATGAAATTGGTGATTCTCAACACCTCCACCTAAGGGAGTGTGTTGATTGCAATAGAGGATGATACGTCTGAAGAAACTTTACTTGGAAAGATTTAGGATTGAAATGAATGCTTGAATGCTTGCAGCTGTTTTCAGCACATATCCTGTGATTATTTGTTGTTCTAAAGCTTAGTGTGCAAACATAGCACACAAATCCTCTGGGCTGGTTTGGGTTTTGGTGGAGGATCCTGGTGTGGTATTTCACTGAGGGGAGAGAATTGTAAAGTCCAGCTGCTGGCACTGACAGCTTTAGGACACAGCTGGTCCTGTGGGTGTGAGGAAGGATTTCGCCAAGAGTGTGTGTGTGTGTGTGTGTGTGTGCGCGCATATGTGTGTGTGCCTAATGCGTGTTCAAGTGAGATTTAGCCGAGTAATGCATAGACATTTTTATTGTTAAGAATTTAGCACGCAACTAAAAGCATGAATACTGTAAAATAAGTCAATGCAAACATAAAAGTGTAAACAGTTTGGTCATAATGCATTTGACATGTTTCAACTTTTTGGAGGAATGACTATTCAGATACTTTTCCATATTGATAATCTGTATTGACCTTATTCGGCCCCGCCCACTTTTGTTTCTAAATGCTACTAATGCTACTTTCTTTGTGGTGGCACTTCCGGTTAAGTGGGAATCCCATGCATTTCAATGGAGAATTTGAAAAAAAGTTTAGCCGCTAAAATATGATATAAAGTAGATTGATTTGAGTAGCGCATTCTATGTTCATGTGACCAACTGGTCAACACTGCACTGATTCTCTGGGAGGCTTTAAAACGGCTTTGTAGCTCCCTATGGAACTGACATGCTGCCAACATCGGCAACCCAATGCAAAATAATACAACCTGAATGACAATGGCGGCGCCCATGGAAACATCCAGAATAAGGTGAATATCGTTTATCTTTTTTACGTCTACTATCTGCTATTTCTACTGCTGCACCTTAATTGTCTTTTTAATCTATGTTTTATGCTAAGAGTTATTATGAATTTCTATTACTTTTTAACCTAAACCTGTCTTTGTTCATCTTATGGTGTACTGTGTGTTCTGCAGATGTTCAACACTTTACCCAAGACACATTTCCCTCTGGAACAAAAAAAACAAAAAAACTCTATAATTATGGAATGGAGTTATCAATTTATCCATATTTTTACAGGCGGGAACGTAGGGCTGAGCAACATGACTAAAATAAGTAATCAAGACTTTTTTTTCCTCATAAGGATTAATAATGGTTTTGTTTAAATTGTATTTTGTCTTATTAAAAACAAATGAAAATGTCTTATAATAATATTTCATGAACATGAAGAGACTTTGAAACATTGTCATAAAAACTGCTCTAAACTACATGCTGAAAATGTCTTATAATAATATTTCATGAACATGAAGAGACTTTGAAACATTGTCATAAAAACTGCTCTAAACTACATGAGTATACAGATAATTGGCTGTGGACCTCTCGATTAAAAGAAACCTAAATGTATCACTGATGATTAGAAATGACTGATCTCGATTCAAATACAGCCCTGTTGACATAACCTAACAAGTCTATTATTATTATTATATGCACACATGATTGCAGGCAATAAAATGCACAGTTTATTTTAACAATCAAACCATTAAAGAACTTTACCTTTACTAACATCCAGCGACCTGTCATTAAGTCGAACCACTTTATGCGTCTTCAATATGTCTTCCATCCCATGATGCTATATGGTACTCTACAAGCAACGCTTTGTTGCTTTGCCCCACACATTCACAGGGGACGGAACAAGTACTAAAATAATTGTATATCAAGTAAAAAATATTCTACCTTTGTTAATTTTGCAATTTTAGAGACATGATTTTCTTCCATCTTTTTTTTTTTTAGTATTTATTTTTTAACTACTCATTCAATGTATTCTTGGGATAGTGCTCTGCTTTAAAGGTACAGTTCTAGAACCTTGTCTCTATGGAGCTCCATGGAGGCAAGCAAACGACGCCTCCAGACCAAGTTACAGGTCAGATCAGTGGAGAGGTTACCCCACAAACTGCAAGAATGCACATCTTTAATTTTTGAGCCATAACAAACACCTACAGTATAAGTGAATAACTGCTTGATAGGTTTAATACCATACTGCAGAACATTCCAGGCAAAGGCTTTACCATTTGGTGACAGACCTCCCACTAGAAACATAACATAAAAATCTATAAAAGTGAAATCTTGCGTGTGGCGGGTATAGGAGGGTTGAGGGGCTATACCAAGGAGTCGGGTGACTGTCCCCGGAGTGCGATGCTGTTAGCTGAGCTGCTCTGGGTCCCTCTGAGATCCAGGCGACCCAGTCAAACCCCAAACACTCTCCTCTCTCTGGCTCTGCCCCATTGTTCCCTGCACCACTCCTTATCTGATCGGGCATCCACTCACTCTGATTTGCAATTCTAATGAAAGCTGCCACGTCGACCTTCACCCCTTTCGGCGAGAACCTTGCCACAACAACGAAAGGGGACAGTGAGTAAAAAGCCCCTATTAGAAGAGGGATATTATGTTACTGCTGGCCTAGTAGATTGGATTGTCAGATGGAGCTAGCTGCTTTTCATTGTAGAGGTGTTCTCACATGATAAAAGAACCAGGCAAAGATACGTTGACTGTAGCACTGTCTGGAGAGCTAATCAGCCCTGTGGGAGGTCAGGCAACGGAGATCCACTTCCGTATTGTCCTGACAGGAGTTATTGTAGCGCTGTCAACAACAATTACTACATTTACATTCACCGAGAGAGTGCGCTTAACAACCAAATTCAAAGTCATACCACTCTATAGTCCCAGTCTACATGCAGCTTAAAGAACCGAATGGTTGGGGACGTTCAGGTGTGTTTTTAGCATTTAGCATTTTTAGCATATTTAGCTTTTAGCAATTGAGTGTCTGCACTAAAACTTTGCAGCTATAATTGCTCATAAAAATGGCTATCAAAATTATAACCAGCTTTTGGAAAAAAAAAATAAGAGGCATCTCATTTACACTGAGCATTTGATTTTCAGACATGCTACGATCTGCGTTACTCAGCAGCACAAATAAACACATTGAAGTTCTGGTAGTTTTCACTTTAATGTAGCAGACCAAAACAATGGCGAAACTTGTGCTAGTCTGCGATGAGTACACACTCAAACACATTTATAATATTTTCCTGGCTGTTTCTTACCCCATGCAGTTGAACGCTTCTCCTAGTCTGCGCCTAATGTAAATTGGACTGCAAGGTTACATTTAGCGGGCATCTGAGTATGTCCCAGCTTCTCCAGATGTGTTATTGGGATCTTTGAGATTTGAGTCACAACACCTCAATCATAGTTCCTGGGTTTACATGCATTTTGAAAAATTGGTTTATGGGACTAAGCCAGTTATCCAGTTTTCCTGGCGTGCATGTAAACGTAGTGAGTGATAAGCATCTCGCCAAGCATTTGAATCAACCTGTCCAGATTGTTATTTATGAAGTGCTATCTGGAGTGCTGAATGCAACTCTTACCAAATGGGGTTCCAAACAGAGTTCACCACCTATTACCTGCCTCATCTATCACAGAACAATCTACGTTTCTCTTGTGGTACCTCCCCTTGGTCATTGATAGCCAAAAGGTTGAGAGTATCAAGAGGCCCTTAACAGCCAGCGAGCGCGGTATTGGGGAGAGCGGAGAGGTGGGGAGGGGCGGTCGGCACGATGCTATCAGTGTATTACAGACAACTGAGAACAAAGGCCGAGTCTCTCCTCTCCACTGTGGCCTAGTTGTAGCTGTTTCCCCGTACTGTCAGTGAATGGGCATCTGGAAACAGGTGGTCCGGTGGAGGTGTCAGGAAGTGCCACAACTTCAGTTCATGTTTTCCTGTAGCCTACGTCTCTTTTCTTGGACACCTGAAGGATTAAAACAGACTTACAACACAAAACTATTCATGCGTTTCAACATCTAGTTATATGCAACATTTTCAGGACTTTTCTCCCATTCAAAAGATGTAACATTTTTCTTTAACTTGTTAATCACTATGACAACGGTCCTAAGTTTTCATCATTCTGAAACCCATAGGATGCAATTAACTTCAAGGCATGTGCAGCCAATGTTAGCCTAAGCCTTTAGAAGTCCTAGGAATAACTGCATATGCGAAATTTTAGTTTCTATGGGCATCAGTGGGACACAGCAATGGTTTGCATGTAGATGATAAACAACAATGGCTGACGTGATGGAACAGAAGCAACAAGGAAAAACTGGAAAGAAAAAATATGGAGAGAAGGGAGAATTTGTCACATTCAACATGATGCTTAATTCATTTGTAAAATTTAAAACTGGCATGAGTAATTTTTTCTATGTCTTTTCCCCCCTCTCTGTGATGCCTTCTCCTCTTCCACTGAAAGGTTGGATGCTTTAGAGTAATGTTTTTGGCATGTGTGAGGGCCTCGGGGACACCTGTTTCCCCTGTTTGAATGCCTTATGTAGCTCTGCTCCACGACCCGGCCTGGCACTGGGCTCACTGTAGCCTAATCCTGACGGGCGAGGACAGTGGTATTGTCACCCATTTAGAGGGTGGCGCAGACACGTGGCTGACCCTTTAGCACGCCGGAGGGGTACGGGTGCAGGCACGCCACGAGCTGCACTGGCAGGTGCTTTGACGGATGTCCTGTGACTGCCAAAGCAAACAGAGTGGGAGAGGTGCGAGTGAGGGTGCAGGGTGCTGAAGGGAGAAGATGGGTGTTCTGTGGGCAGAATCTTCAGAATGAGAGGGAGCACACAATTATATGCCTTCGTTTTTTCTTTGTTTTCCAATACCATGGACATTCTGATTGAAAGTTCATAGGACACTTTCACGAAATTGTAGATAACACAATTATATTTAAGATTTTCCCTCGTTTGACAATTTGGGTGAAGGTTTAATTTTACTTCCTGGTTGGATATGGACAGTAGATTTGACATAAGGAGATGAAATTCCAGTTCTGTTATATAGCAACCATGCTATAAACAAGGGCCAAAGCTTGTGTAATTTACATAATAACCATGATTTGACAAAAAACAACTTATATTTTTCATATGAATGCTTAAACGATCAGAAAAATGTGTTTCCTTGCTTGTAAACTTGTAAACTTTCAGTGCTTTCTTCACAAAACTAATAATTACAAAAATATGAAAACTTGCCATATGCACTTTGTTGATACTGATAACATTTCTAATACACTAAGTGACATGCCTTGCCATTTTATTACCACTCTTCCTGCTATGTGTACACATGAACCGGAGGGAGTTTGAACAGCAGTGCTCAGTGCCTGGACTAAATCCATTTAACTACAAGCGATTGTATTAGATGACCAGCTCCTTAACAAGTCGCTGTGTAGGTTTAGCTTTGACATGTGGCGCAGTGAGAGGAAGTCTAACGAAGGTTGAGTTTCACTTGTCTTATGTGCTCTAATGGCCCACCCAATCACCAAGACATGAGCGTTACCCCGAACATGTGCACAGGAAGCATGGAGGTATTGCCGTTACACAACAGAAACTGGATCTGCCTTGTTCGCTAACCTTGGGTCTCTGTCCTGCCCTCAGCCGCTATTATGAGGGCGACGAAAGAAGGGCATCAAGAAAGTGTGGCCCTGTAACTGTTGTGCACCACTCTGAATAGCTGAACATGCAAAGGCTCAAACAACATACATAGAGAAAAAAAAAGTTCTGTTATGGCAACAATAAACAGAATTGTCAAAGAGGAACTATGACCCACTGAGGCACAACAAAAACTCATTTGGTTGTTTCATGTAACACTAGTGCTTTGTTAGAATGAAGGTAACGTTAAAGGCGCACAATGTAACTTTTCTGGGGGAGGGTTCACTATACCTGCTTGTCTCCATTGTTGTCACTTTGCCCAGAACTTGTTTATCTTCATAGAGACAAGGAGACTTCACCAGATCATGTTACAAGTCATATTTGTGAACCCGCTCGCAGTACATGTTTTTGCAAGGTATTTGTGAGCAATGAAAACCTGTATTTGAATAAATGGAAGATATTGTCTCCTCTTGTAAATACCTCTTAATGAATGTATTGTACACGCCATTCTAGATTCTTATCCGGGATAGTGTGAGGTGTGGATTTTGCCAGTTTAGCAGGTGTATTGCAGTGAAAAAGGCAAAAGAAAAATGTGTATGTTTTTGCATGCCCACTTAGTAAATTCCCTTGATCGTTGATACGGTGCTTTTAACTGTCCCTGAATGAACTTTAAAGGTATCCTGAACCACTTTGGTCAGATGGATTAAATATGGAAACAAGAAGCAAATCACAGTTCAACATGTGCCCGACCAATAGTAGCTTTCTCGTTGCCGCCTTGTCCTAGCCCCAAATCTCTCCCTTTATCACCTGTGTAATATTTCATTCCACAGCCCTAGTGCACCGCTCCAGGGAACAGTATCAGAGCGCAGTGTTGGGGGGGTCTAGTCATCCAAGCAGTACATGAGCGCTAAACACAAGCCAAGGAATGTCTGATAGAAGGGCAGAGGTCACGGAGAAGCATGCCTTGGCAGGGACAGAGGGACATAGCCACCTGGTCAGCTGGGTTAATTATAAATGAGGCAGGCCGCGAGGGGAAGATGAGCTGGGCAGCTGTCTCCTGCGCACACACAAACACACACATGCACACACACACACACACACACACACTCACACACACACACACATGCATATCACAGTGTGTGGGTCCACTCTGCTCAGCACCTCATCCCAAGAGCCAGTGGTGGCTGAGACACCCACTGACCAAGCCAGGTGGAAGTGGAGAAAAGTTCACTAGAGTGGAGGCCAACACCTAATGGTCTGCAGATGTATCATTGGTTTATCCATTAATCTTTACTTTAGCACATATTGGAAGGGAACATGTCAAATAAAGGTATTATGATGTTTTCAGCAATAATAGGACAGTTAGGCTTCGGTACGGTAATGACTAGACAGTTGTAAGTAGGACTACCTTAGCTGGAGGATTTTACTTATTGTGCATATTTTGGGTTGATAGGGGAAACCTACCCAGACCTGGGGAGAAACATGCAAACTCAACACAGAAAGGTCAAGACAGCTCGGGAGTCATATCCACAACTGTTTTCCTGTGAGGTGAGAGTGTTAGCCACT
This sequence comes from Periophthalmodon schlosseri, assembly GCA_000787095.1. NCBI lineage: Eukaryota > Metazoa > Chordata > Actinopteri > Gobiiformes > Gobiidae > Periophthalmodon > Periophthalmodon schlosseri. Next base: position 48,803 of record KN485760.1, read on the forward strand.
CAACCACCATGCCACTAGAAGAAACATAACAAACACATATTCACAGTGAAAAACATTTTAAATGATCAAACAGTTGTTAAAAGCTTCCTGTTACACTCCCACCTCTACTCTGTCAGACAGAAACAATGTGTAATACAGGCACTGGCCTCTGCAGAGCTATTGTCCAAAAGTTGCTGACAATTACCATCCTCCATTCAAACTGTGCACACTGAACAAACTGACTGGAAAAGCCATTGCTGTACGAGGCAGAGGAGTGATCCACATGCAGGCCCTGGCTTTGTGCTTAGGAAGCCTATAAGAAGCCAAGCCTTGAGCCCAATGCCTCCCCTGACGCTCATAGCAGAGATAGCAAAGAGCGTTGTGGGGCCACTGCCTATGAAATAAACAGACCAGTGTCCTGTGGGGGCAATAACACTGATGCTGGCTGAATCACTCAAAGGCCAACAGGAGAATACATAATGTAGCCAATTCTCTGTGTGATAGGCTTTCATGTCAAGTCGTTTGCCCTGTGCACCAATGGTAATGTGTAGTTTCTCACAGCAGGATTTTATCTGCAAATATGTGTGTTTATTTTCCATTTGAGAAGCACTAAAAGGAATAATGTATAACACAAATGGCTGGTAATAAAAGATACCAAAAAAAAAACACATTTCAACAGAATAGTAAGACTGGAAGAAGTAACCACAGCAGTTGTAGTGTTGGCTTTAGTACAGTGCAGTAACATTAGTAGTCAGAGGGCTGTAGAGTAGCCAAAATGGTACTCAAGTAGAAGTACAAAGTAGTGGTATAAATAAATAAATAATAAATGATGAAAGTACTAGTAGCCGCTCTAGTTGTAGTGGTAGAAAATACTTCACTGTACTTAAAAGGTACACTACGCAACTTTTCTGGTGGTGGGTTCATATTACCACTCTCCATGGAGATGTGGACACTTTGCCTGAAATGTTTCACACGGGCATTTAACTCATCTCTGTAGATTAAGACAAGCATTTGACGCCACCTGGTTAAGTTACAGGTCAGATCTGTGGAGAGGCGACAACGCTCACAGTAAGAATGCATGTTTATTAAGACATTTTTGAGCAATAAAAACAGATGTAATGAAGGTAATGCCATACTGTGTAATATTAAAGAAAAAAGAATAGCATCTCAATTAACATCTTTAACAGAAGTAAGTGGTATGTAGTATCAGTACTTCAGTAGTAAACTGACTTATGTACAAGGACACTGCAATTACTGGACCATGCATTTGTGTTCTGTTTTACATACCTTGTCGGGTTACTCTCTGAAACTCATCCATAAGCATCAGTTCTCTGTTTACTAATGTGGTATGTCAGGAGTTCATCTTTACCCACACAATGACAATACCCAACAGCCTCTTCTCCAGACCACGTGCCTTTGAGCAAGACCAATGTCACCTGTCACTCACACGGTGCATTAAAGCAATAGGCCCCCTAGGAGATCTGATTAAGTGGGCTGCCAGCATTTAACTTACTCACAGGGAAAATGAATTGCCCCTCTGCTGTTCGTGCTTATCACAGATGAAACGGTCTGTCAACAGAAAGCCAGAGCGGGGACAAGAGGGATGCTTAGACTATGTGTTGTTATGTAAAAGGTGCAGCACATCATTTACAGCTGTTCCTTTATTTCAATGATCAAATATTTTAAATTTGTGAAACGCAATGTCATTTGTAAAACTTAGGCCTAATCAAGATTTTGTGTTGGGTATTATAGGATATCATGTTTATAGGTGGATGTGATGAATGTGGCTACTTGACAACAGTTGCTGAAATAGTCTGCACTGAAATCATTTAAATGTAATGAAATCATAAATGTTAATATTAATTGTATTGCTCTTCAACCACATTCAAGAGACATTGCAATTATCCCTCAAAATGACAACGACTGTATGTGCACCCATGGCCTCTCTAACTTCAAGTATTTCTCTCCATCTCTACATGATATGGAGAACATCAGAAGGAACTAAAAAAATATAAAGAGGACAGTGTTGCTCTAGTGGAGATATCTGATAAGCTTTAAGTTCAAAATAGACTATATGAACATCAGTGGGCCTTGAAGCAAGTTGCGCAAGTCCAAAATGAAGCAAACGAAAAAATATGGACTGTAAGGAGAAGACGACTCTTAAGAAGACTGGCTTGATGTAATTACAAACCAAGTACAAAATTCTCAATTAAAATGTTATGAAAGTATAAACTTATTTTTTTTTCTCTCACAATGGATCCTCGTTCTAAGTGCTCCAATGGAGAGCACTTAGGTTCCTCCTTTAAACTAAAGAGACCACACTGATACTAGTTGTGAGTATGTTGGATCTTTATTTATTTATTTATTTATTCATTTGTTGAAAGCCATTCTGGCCCTTTGGCTATATCACTATTGAAATTAGAGTATTGTTAATGATTCATTAGGCGGTATAGCCAGTAGAGCACACACACAGCCACCTCCAACAGCTGAGGGTTAAAAGAGAAGAGCTCCACCCAAACAAAGATTAGCAGGTCAGACTGTCTGCTGTCCCCTGCCCTCTGTCTGGACTAAGTCTGATCAAACCAACAGCCAATAATGAAGCAGTAATAGACCTGGAACACACATGATGAATTCATGTCAGAGTATTACCACTTCAACCACCGCCACTGAGATCATAATTCATATACAGTTGTGGTGTTTGAATAAAATGTAGTTTGTATTCTTATTCATTCACTTCTCTGTGACACTCAGTGGTTATAAAATATTAATGAAGTTCACGTTGCTGACTCAAAGATAAAGAATGTTTTGTGGTTATTGCCTCTGATGAAACTGCTGCTGCTGCTGCTGCTACCACTTTATATACTGACATTTGCCAAAACACCAAGTAATATGTCCCATCCCATCTGGTAACAAAATGGTACTTTTCAGATTCTAGAATGATGGGGGCAGGAGAGTTTTCCCTATTGATTACATTCCACTTTACCATACAATATCCAAAAGGTAAATTCACAAATGTTGAACCTGGTATTTTCACTTACTGGCTAATCCCACTAACTCACTGTATTGCAACATAATTTTGCATTTTAATGGTCACTTTTTATATAACACTTTTCCACCCAAAGCACTTTATATCAACGAACCACTCACCCATTCCCACACACATTCATACACACATTCACACACTAGTGTACGCAGACACTGGGGGCAAGGTGGATTAAGTGTCTTGCTCAAGGACACAACAAGAGGATTCATCTTTGGGAGCTGGAATCGCACCGCCAACCTGTGGGTCAGTGGATCTGACCCCTGAAACAATGATGTTTATGTCCAGAGCAGGATTTGAACTGCCAACCTTTGGATCAGAGGACGAACACTCTACCAACTTAGTTACTATCGAATTTCAATTTTAGCTGCCCCCATCTGTATTCATTAATATTGGCCTATAGAATGTTGTGATGTCATCTGAAACCCAGCAATAGATCTAAAAGGTGCACTTCAGCCTTTCTCCATGGAGACAGTATGACAACAAACTATCTCCATGGTGACAAGCAGGTGACACCACTAGATAAGGTATTCAGGGTCATTTTTAGCAATAAAAACACCTTCATATTGACTAAATAATAGAAGTTTAATGCCATACCAGGTGGGCAATTTCTATAAAGCCAAAGCAGGGAAGTGGTGTACTCTCAATCAAAAAGTTACGCAGTGCACCTTTAAGAAAAAACAATCGGCATATCAAAATTCACTGATATCAAATGCCTATGCTATCAATTCCATTGATGCTCCACAAATCAATTCATTTTTTATGTATTGTAAGTGCATTATCATTTTTTTTTCATTTTCTCCCCAAAGACAAACTCTATCTGCTGAGCTCACACTAACCCTCCGCTCTCCTCCGTGTGTGCGCTCAGCAGGTGGCGGTCTGGCGATTGACATGTGAGTGAGATGTGATCACAGTGTATCCCGTGAGGAGGAGCATATACCCAGGGCTCTTCTGACTGACAGCTCCCCTCTCAATAATTCATCCGGCCCGGTGTCTGAAGGTCAGGCCGTGTTGGGCGCTGTGTGCGGAGGTGGCACCGTCATGAAATATTTATCCACCTGCTGTACTCACAATACACTCTCCGAATACTCCAATCTCCTCCGCTATATAAACGCGCCACCTACTTACATGCAGGGGAAAGTAGAGATGGGTGGAGTGCCAACAATTGTACCACTAGAGGTAATGTTACTCAATTAGAAGTACAAAAAATGCCCAAAAAGAGTTTTAGATTTTTGTAGTCCAATGAGGTCCATCTGGTCTTCTGTTAATTTATTTTAATAGATTCTTTTTCCAGACTAAGGTTTAGTTTGTTTTCATACCTGACAGTTTCGACTGCTCACTAGTGGTCTTCCTCAGAGTGGTCATGTGATGTTCCAGTCAGCTAATTTAAACGGGTTTTGGCGCTACCGGTAGAGGCAGGACGACAGTACCATCTGCAGTCCAATTTCTTCAAGAGTATTCCAGGTGTGTGAGAGTAAAAAAAACCCCTTGTCCCGGTAAATAGTCCGGACACGTCACAGCAACATCACGTGACGACTATGAGGAAGAGCGCTAGTGAGCCGTCGAAACTGTCAGGGATGAAAACAAACTAAACACAGTAGTAAACACTAGTGACCAGCGAAACTGTCAGGTATGCAAACAAACTAAACCTTGGTCTGGAAAAAGAATCTATTAAAATATTGGATTTTTGTAGTTTTTTTTTTTTTGGACACTCCATGACTCCAAGCGGTGATAAGCATCAGTTGTAGTCACAGATGCCCTGAGACTGATTAATGAAAATGTGTTCCTATTTGCGCCAAAGGTCTCTCCAACCATCCCTTTCAAGGTGGCAAAGTGAAGTATTGAACCCACCTCACCCCGCCATCATTTATACAAAATCACTGAGTTACTATGTTGTTTGGACATCTGATGTTGAAGTTCTGTTGAAGGTTCACTATGTAATTTTTTGGTGGAGGGCACCTGTCTTTCCCCATGGAGATTGTATTGCTGTGCCTGAAATGTTTCGCAGTACAGCATTAAACTTATTTATCTTGCATTCATTCAATTCAACAGGTGTTTTCATTGTTAAAACATATCTTCAAAACGAGCTTGCAGGTCAGATCTGTCACCTCTCCACAGATTTGACCTGTAAATTTGGCCTGGTGGCCTCAGCTACTTTATGTCTAAGTTTAATGCCATACTGTGGAACATTCTACACAGAGCTGTGACAGATCCATGTCCACAAGCGGAAAACCAGAGTGCAAATTCTACATATTGAACCAATTCAACATTTACTTGAGGAAGAAATGAGAAGGAAATAAAATGCATGTGTGATTAAGAACCCAACTTATTTTTTTTCAAAAACGTTACTCAACTAGGTCTTATTAGTCAGCATTTAACAATCCGATTTCAAATCAAAATGTTGTGTAAGATTCGTTTGGAGCTGTGAGGACCTCCATATCTGGACATGTCTCCACCGGTGGAGAGAAGCAGCTGCAAACACCAGCAGAGGGGATGACCTAATACTGGTTCTTCATCCTGATCAGAGCTGGAGGAGAACACCGGGCCCGGGCCAAGACATGACTCCCACCCTTGCTGCCCCTCCCCCCTCCTCTCTCTCTCTCTCTCCTTCCTTGAGCTCAGGCAGGTGCTGTGGGGTGCTTCGAGGGCCCTTTGGCAAAGGACTCTTGGATCGCGCTACTCCGGTACATCTGCAACTGCTGCGTACAAGCTGTTGCGTGCTTTCAGAGGTATGCTGCCGAAGCCGAGTTTCACTATAAGGCTTGGTCCGAGGCAAAACAGTAGAGCTGATCTAGGCAAACACGGGACATTGATTTGTGTTAACTTGCTGTACTAAGTAACCAAAGGGAGGTGAGAAAGCTCCTGTATTCACTTGATTTCAAACGCAGTTTAAGACTAGACTGAAAACCCACCTCTTCTCCCTGGCATTTAATACTAGCTAGACATCTGACATCTTGGTGTTTTATTGTTCTTTGCCGGTTTATATCTGTGTATTTGTTTTGCTTTTTTGTTGACTTTTTATGTGTGCTTAAGTGCGGTTGAAGTTCTATATAAATAAAACTGAACTGACTAAGAAGTATCACAGATTCTTCTTAGTCCCTTTTATATAATTGTACACACTGGCACAGTCAGGTAAATAAACATATAGCAGTTTCAGGCTATAACTCCTGCTTTAGAGCATGGCTAATCTAGCTCAGGACAGTCCAGTCAGTTCAGTACCTTAAGATTGAAAATTACTTCTGGATGGTAATTGTTTATTAATTATCAAGTGATTTCAAAAACATTAACCATGTCTACCTTTGACACTTTTTCTACCATGGACCACCCCTGGACGAGTGAGGGATTATACTGACTTGTTGGCACACACACGAACATTTCAAACTTGAGTTGAAACTAAGGGGAAGGCTTGATACTCAATGCATATTTCAATACTACAATGGTAATGAAACATAACATTTACTGGACAACAAAAGAGTAATAGGAATTTCTTAGTTCTAGCCCATTCTAAAACATCAGAAAAAAATGTATTAAGTTTTTATTTTTATTTTTTACACAGTATCGATACTTCAAATGAATATCTAGTTTCCATAGTTCCTTCTGCTCTTCCTTATTTTATAGAGATTGGAAAAGTAGTACATAAGTTTACTCATAGCTTATTGCAGTGATAGACTTCCTGCAGTAATGGTTTATTTTAATACTGCGGTCAGACTGAAGCTGTTTACAATGACCGCTGTGAGTGAATATGAGCAACAAATTGGCTGAACTCACGATGTTGAGTCTTTTATTTAGTGCTTAATGATGAACTGCACCATGATAGAAGAGAAAAAAGAGGTCTCGCCAAATATCTTCTTAAATGTAGTGATTAACAGATTGTAAAAAATCCAGTGTCTCACCTAAACCCCAAATCCCACTGTTCCAAAAACTGGCAGAACATTTAACATTATTTCTGTTTTTGAGTGTTCATGTCTTCTCTTTGTGCGCTGGGTAAAAAGTGGATTAAAGGGTTATGAGGTGATTTGAAAAGTGGTGCTTAGGGAGACATGTGTTTTGATGTAAGAAAATGCAAAAGTTTTTACTGCTGGTCATGTGGGTCCTCTTATTTAAATAGTTCTATTCAAGCTAATTATTCCCAAAATGTGATCCTAGCAGTTTTACTCACTGTTAGAGTAGGTAGGTAGACTTGTTTTGGTCCTGTTCTAGTCCAATCCTGTTCTTTCCATTTTCAGTGTTTGCAAATGTTTATGCTTTTTTTATTTATCCCCACACAGAAAGGTCCAAAGCCATCTGGGAGTCAAACCCAGGAACTTCTTGCTGTGAGGTGAGAGTGCTAAGTGTGTTGCCCACTCCCACTCTGAGTCCATTCTCAAAGAACTGTGGGTAAATGGTCACATTTTTATATAGTGCTTTTCCACCTTCAAGGCACTCAAAGCACTTTACAAGGAACCACTCACACACACATTCATACAGTGTACGTAGACACTGGGGGCGAGGAGGGTTAAGTGTCTTTCCCAAGGACACAACAACAGTATTCATCTGTGAGAGCTGGAATCGCACCGCCAACCTGTGGGTCAGTGGATCTGACTACTCTACCAATGATGTTTTTTTATGTCAAGAGTAGGATTTGAGCCCCAACCTTTGGATCAGTGGACAAACACTGCCAACTGAACTACTGTCGCCCATGAGATGAGAACGTACTAATGTTTGTAGTTTGTACTAAAACTAAAATTAAAATATTTACTTTTTTCAACTAGCAAAATGTACATGGCCACACTGCATAAAACGCACTTACCTATGCAGTGAACATAGGAACAGCAGTAGAAACCTCACAATCTGGACATCAAAAAGACCGAACCCTCTAAAAAGGATGGAACCATTTATCAGTGAGCGAATGCATGAGCCAAAGCTCCGGTTTGGGCCGGTGCTTTCAGGTGTCCAGAACGAGCCATGACAAACGAGGCCTGTCATGTGAGGATGTGTGGAAGATCTGAGCAGTTGTGTTGGGGCTCAGAGTGTGGAGCCACAGGTGTTAAACAGCTAAAGTGCTTTATCCGCTCCAGGGGAAAAGATGGACCCGACCCAGTGAGGCTTCTGCAGCAACCCCTCCCCGCAGCGCCGCTCAAAGCCCCGGGGGGTCAGAGGTCAACCGTCAGCAGCAATGGAAGCCATTTGTTTTGGGTTGTCAGGGCTCAACAGGTGAGCCCTGGGTGGAGGGGAGCAAGCTTCTCCAAACATCTCACCCGTAAGAAGAAAAATAGCACCCGAGGCAGCATATGAAGAATTCCTATGGCACTTGGTAGCAGTTAGAAGTAGAAGTTGTAGTTGTAGTGTGTCCGTCCAGCAGCAGTGGGTAAAAGTATTGGTAAAAGAAGTATATTTGGTTTGGTAATAGTGATTGTAGCGGTAGTATTGATTTTGGTAATATATAGTGGTATAGTGATATTAAGAATCAAGAAAAAAAAATAAGAGACACATTTAGAAAAGTAGTAGTAGCAGTAGTAGTAGTAGTATTCTATGCAGTTGTGAAAGCAGTAGTGGCTTTGAGTACAAGATGAATTACTATATAACAGAACTCACACACTGAATGGTTATAATTAGCAAATGCAGTTACTGAAGTACTGTATTAAATGTACAAAAATAAATTATGAATTGAGGAAAAAAGACCAGACCAGATCAGTGCAAATATGGTCTGAATTGTGATTTCTATTCATGGGTTTCAACATTTCAAGGACTTTTTTCCCATTCATAAGATGTTTACTTTTAAACTGTTAATCACTATGACAGTCCTAATTTTTCATCTTTCTGAAACCCATGGATAGGCCTATATATTTTTCAGTTCTTCATTCAGTCTTAATACTTCTTTGTTCTGTTAATGAAAGCTAAAAGATATAATATTTCATTTTAAATTGTTAATCACTATGGCAACACTCCCAATTTCTCATCTGTCTGAAACCCATGGATAGGCCTATATATTTACCAATTTGCTTCTTTGCACTTTGGTGTAAATGAAATTAAATCTATTGCAACTGTGAAAATTATTATTTTTTTTTTTTTTTTCAAAAATTGTTCAGCCTTAGTGGTGCCATTATTGTCAGTTGCACCTCTGTGTGAGAAGTGGCGGTAAACTGCTGCTGGCCCACCACCCCACTGGCCTCCGCTCCTCTGTGTTTGTTTTTGTTTGAATATTTCTGTTCTTTGGTGAGAAGGGGGGCTCTGAGGCTGCACCTGCACTACAATGGCCCCGGGACTGCCCCCTATACTCCTCTCCTTTGTCCTGCACACACCATAGACTTTGGGACAAATCATCACACAGAGCACACACACACATTCCTCCTCTCAGGTCTGTTCAGCCAGTTTGTATAGTCATTCATATCAGCACAATGAAGCTTGATTCTCAACTGGCCAACTGCCTTCCTTGGGCTCATTTCAAATGTTGTTTAAAGCCACAGTATTTCACCTTTTAGCCAAAAAAATTGGTTAAAAATTAAAACATGTTTTTTCATTTTGGTTACATTTATTGCCTAAAACATATGAAAAAAAACATGCATCATCTTCACAAACTATGATATAAAACATTCGAGAAGTATGGTTTTAATTTTCTGATTCTATGGAATCATGCAGGTGACAAGTTACATACTGTACCTTTAATTTGACAATAATAAAGCTAGATAAAAAGTTAATGTGGCAATTGTGAATTTTTAGTTCTTACAATTATTCTATGACCTGACAGATCACATTTATCGATTCACAAAAATAATCTTTCCTCCATCTCTAGTTCCCAATTTAAGTTTTGGAGAGAAAAAAAAGATGAAGAGAAAAAGCGTGCAGGAGGAGGAGAGGTGCTGAAAACAGTGAGTTGCTGAGTGGCCTATTCGCTCCAAGTATCGACAGCCGTAATGACAGCGAGCCTGGATGTGCTGAACGCAGCCAAACACTACAGACCCGGCTTTTGTGAGATCATCGCTCATGTAATCATGTTAGAATGAGCTTCTCCTAATGGACTTAATGGGACGTGAGCGGAGCCTGTGTGGAGTGTCCATGTCCAAGGCAGCACACAGCCAACTGTTTAGAATGGCACGGCACAGCTCTGGTTTGTAACATGGTGGAATGCCAAACACAGCACAGCGCATGAGGCTAGCACACACATCCTCACTTTGGCTTCACTCATACCGTTATTACAGCTTTCAAATTAAGAAAACTCCTATAATTTGAACATTTATGCCCCATTAAGATTAAAGGGTTGAATCTGGCAACCACCGACCCAAATGTCCATGAGGAATGCAGACTTAAGGTAGTTTGGGACGATATAGAAAGTTCATATCAGGGCTACAGTCATTTTATTGAGAGTAACAACAGGTTTAGTAAAACATAAGTAAAACAAAGTGCCAGACCAAGCACGTCTCCAAACTGGTCTGGGATTTATGTTCAGGTTTCAGCACTGACAATAGGGAATATGCTTTTTTGTTTCCTAATTGGAAAGTGCAATATTTTAAAAAATGCTTAGCAATGCTGTCAATCAAACCTGTTGCTAACGCTAGCAAGAGCGACCTCTGGCAAAGTTGATATCTTGAGTTACAGACACAATAGTGAAAGATCATGTAGAGCGGGTTAATACGAACATTTTAAGACCAAAGTGATGAGTCTGACAGCAGCAGTTACAGAGAGAGGGGCCACAGTTTTTACATAGAAAGTGAATTGGAGCCAATGGAGTCGATGGAGCTAGAAGTACCCATGATCACTCCCTGTTCGGAACGCGGTAGCTAGCAAGTTAGCTACATCCGTTTATATATACAGTCTATGGTCATTACTTATTTAATCTCAACCAGGTGATGATAAACTACACCCCAATCATAAAGTCAACAGATTCATGAGTGACACAGTAGGTGATGTGTCTTGCCAGAGGACACAACAACAGGTAGAACCATCTCTATAAATGTTTAAGATGCCCAAGAATTGATTTGCAGTGATCACGCTGGGAGTATTCTACATGTATGGCTATCGGAATGTTTATCACTTACCATGGAGACACAATGCACACATTACCAAACACTGTCAAAAAAGTTAAGAAAGAAAAAATACAAAATGGATTTAAAGAGCACATTTCCAGGAGCCTGTGATCAATCTGAGCATTCATGGTCCTGTTTAGGAGTTTGATTTTACACAAAAAGGTGAGAGTGACTAACTGAAAAACAGTTGGCTAATTCTAGCTAGCTTGTGACTGTAATGCTATTTGAGAAGGACTTGTTTAACAGCACAACTCAGCTCACCTGTTGTAGTTCAGATAAATCAGATTGTGGTCAGATTGTATTAAAACAAAGCTCAGGTTAAATTGTGGATGACATCAGCTTCAAAGTATCAATCTATGAAATAAGGAACAAATATACAGGTGTGTATATCAGTAAAATAAAATAACTCAACACCAAAGCCTGATCAGATTAGTCTGGACACATCTGCAGCACGAGCTAAACCCACAGCCAACAAAACACAGGCAGGACTCAGACTTATATTAGATCATTAATCAGTCCAGAAGAGGTCCAGCGTCTCCGGTCCCGTGTGCACATGCTGCCGTGTTGAAAACAATGTCTCCTTCTATCAAACGCTAAAGCACACAGCCCCATATGAAGCAGTGGAGACAAAGGCCCCATTGAGCTGAAGCAGGAACAGGCTTCATAATAAGGCCGAGCTGGAGAGGCCGATCTGTTGAGGCTGGCCCAAACTCCTCGAGAAGGTAGATATCTGATCGCTGTGTCCAGGGCCCTTTGTGACAGATGGTGACACTGATACCGTCTAATAAAACAGCCCAGTGCGCCCAGGCAAGCAGTCCCTGGGAAGGTCAGCCCCGGCGGGTCAGAGCCGCACAGATGGGCCGCTACAAGGAGGCAGTGGTACGGACGTGAAAATATCAGATAGTGTAAATATAGGGACCACAAGAAATGAAACATATAAAAGGTCAAGTTTTTCCATTTGATAGACATTGTTACATTGATTTCATATTTAATTTAATTATTTCTTCAGGGAGAGTCCAGTGAGAGACCTGTTCAAATACAGAACAATACAAACAAAACCAAACCAAATACCTGCATAGGTCCATTTAAAACATTAAAAACAGGAGCAGGTTGATTATAAATGTCTATCTCCACATTATTAAAGTGCTGCAGTGGCTCTGTCCAGTTTTACATGTCCTTCAGATGGAGTCCATTTTTGGGAAGCAAAATAACCAAAACCTCTGTCCAGTTTTAATGTCCTTCAGATGGAGTCCATTTTTGGGAAGCAAAATAACCAAAACCTTTTTTCCCATTTCAGTTTAGTGTGGCCAGTTTTTAAACGAAGACAATCATGAGATCTTGTATTAAAAGTTCTCATTTCAAAGCTGAACAAACAAGTGAGATACTGAGTCAGTCCATCGTCGTAGTCCCATAAATACATTTATAAATACATTTATACAGTGTTGTTCTTCTGACAGATGGTGATGGCCAAACTACTGTTCCACAGAGTGAACAGTGATGGGTTTAAACCTGTTATGAAACGAAGCTGATTCATTCTGAGATATGTTTTTTTAAAGGATAAGTTTTCATCAAATCAATTTATAGGTGGTGACTCTTTCAGTCAAATGGACCATTTAGTGTATAAAGATTTGCAGCTTGCACTTAAACGTTAGGTTTTTTTTTAATGAAACTGTAAATGTGACAGAATAAACATTTTGATTTAATTTAAATAATCTTATTATTTATATTATTATAACATTATTATAACAGATTTAAGATTCATTTGGACCTAGATTTGATAGATTTGCTTTAATTCCATAGTCTATTTTTACTACAGTATATTGTTTTCTAAAACTGAGAAAGCCAAAAACATTTTAAACATACTGCTTTTATCTCATCATATCTGTTCTTATGGATATTTTCTTGAGAAACATAATAATAATAATTACAAGAAAACTGGGTCTTTCTATTCCGTAGACTGCCAAAGAAATGAATACTCAGATACTAACTGTCAGAACTATTATAGAGCACACTGTAATAATACTGAACCCCGTTTATTTTGAGTTGAAAATGACATAATTTGATTTAAACTCATTAAAATCATCATCATTACATCATTACATTTTAGAATCTGAAAACAGCATGTGTTTCATTCTAATATTCTGCCGTTCTAACATCAGGGTAATTAACTTTAGTGTCGTATTCTTTGCCAATGAGTGAAATAGTAAAATAAAGGTTATGGAGGAAGCAGAGAGCGTGTGCACGTCATAATGAAACCACAGCCGCCTCGGCCTGAGGTGGAAAAACGATGTAATGATCCATTGTTTTGGATCAGAGTCTCATAGTCTTGAGAGCCAGAGATTCAGGTGAAACGCCATATTGTTTTTATCAGGCACTTCCTGGGCTTAAGGACTGTATGAAATGGTTGCCAGATTGGAGGTGCACAAACTCTGCAGGATAGGATAGTATGTTATAGTCATCCACAGATGGCAGATATATGGTCTGTGTGAAACAGGGAGAATGCCAAAAGGCTCCGGCTCAAAATAAGAAGCATTTACTTTATAAAACAGAGACAGAGACAGATCTGTCTGCACACACAGACAAAAAGGTGAACATGTCTGAACATAATCCAAACTGTTTTTCTACAAATGTTCTGGACCATCTGAGGAGTCTAGGAGAGCACGGTTGTATTTTTAGTATTGACACCTGCTCAAATGAGTCCAGTTTCGATATTAGTTTTAGTATCGATTAGTATCTGATTTTGAATACCAAACTGACTGAGGGAGCATTCAGTTTCAAAGGGGAACAGACATCATAGGTCAAGATTAAAGGCCATTATTTTAGGCCCTGTAGACCCCTGTAGAACCTATAGACCCTGTAGACCCCTGTAGAACTTGTAGAACCCTGTAGACGCTGTAAACCCTGTAAACTCTGTAGAATCTATAGACCCTGTAGACCCTGTAGTCCCTGTAGCCCCTGTAGACCCCTGTAGCCCCCTGTAGCCCCGAGCCTGAGAGGAGTTTGACGTCTTGCCTCGGGACACAAACTTGACTCTACCTAAACACTATTTGCTCATACTTAACCTCTGGCCTGGTTCAGATAGACGTTTCTATAGAGGAGCACAGCGTCTATCAGCGGTCCACACACAGGGACTTATCAGGAGGAGGGATGCACCCATGTCCTGGATCAGACATCGGCTTCCAAATATCAGTTCAACCGATATCCTGACTGGACATATAAACTGATATAATAAGACTATTTACTGGTCACTTTTATTTATACAAAGTTGTCCTGTCATTACCTGAGAGATAAGCAGCTCCATAACACATTACTTTAGTTTACAGGAAATAAATGCTGTTTTCAGTCTCTGCTCTGGTATATGAAAAAGCTGGACCAGTGCATCCCTAATCAGGAGGGTCATCAGCTGTTTGGATACCAGTAGACATAGACCAGTTCACAAGCCGCTGAGATGACCACAGGAGATGTCCACAAAGAGCCAGTGGAGACGAGATAAGGAAAGATAGGACAGGAAGCACTGGTTTAAATGTTTTGGGAGGATCTTGACAACTGAAAAATGAAAATAAAACGTAGGCCTGAACGATTTGCGACAGATGTTTATGTTTTAATAAATGGATTCTGTTCACGTTCAAATGACTGAAATCTGAACTGATCTAAGCTACAGGGTTAGCAGGGTTTATGCAGAATAAGACAAAAACTGCTGTCCAGCCCAGGAACTGACCCAAGGCTGTTGGGGTTAAAGACTTTCACTTGCAGTAACTTTCCGTGTCTCAGCCCCGCGATGTTTAGCACATAGGCCCATAATAAAACATGTAAACTGGGGCTGGACTTGAAAAATAGCTATAAAATAACAGCCAGGCATAGTACCAGCGTCTCCGGAGCTTAAAGCCATGTAAACATGAATTGGTTCCATAGACTGTATATATAAATGGACATAGCTAACCTGCTAGCTGCCACGTTCCAGATAGGAAGTGATCATGGGCGTGCTTCCGGCTCCATCGACTCTGGCTCCAATTCACTTTACAAAATCCGAAATGCCATTACCGCAGTATTGGAATATTACAGTTACCGTGACAACCCTACTCTGACCTTCTTGCTGTGAGGGGAGTCCTAACCACGACCCACTCAGCCGCCATGCACGCTGCCAAACACTCATCTTTGGACAGTTACTTATGATTATTCTCACATTTTCGAGCGACTGCAATCAACAAACAGGGACCACAGCGCTGCAGCCCCGTGTGGTGAGGTCTTCCTGTGCAGATGGAGGCTGCACTGGGCCAAAACCAACATGCATCTGGTAACAAGCGCTCAGAAAAACAGGCCTGTGGACAAGCCAATGGAGGGAGCTGCATTTTATTAATTAAAGGTTAATCAGCACCGGATCTGAGTGTGTTTTTTGGGCCACTGCAGGGAAAGGATGTGGGATAGAGTAGAAAGAACAGAACAACAAACGTTTGAGAAGAGAGACGTAAGAATAACTCGTTTCGTCAAAGGTCTCACAATAATATCATGAGTATAAGAGGCACATATTTAGGCCAACCTGCTGCCTAAAGAATATGCAGAATGTTTTATCTGAACCACAGACTGTATAAAGAAGTGGACTAAGTGAGTGTGATGTCATCCAGTGTTTGGCTCCAAATGAAGCTCATCGAGGCTAGAGCTGTTATATGGGCCAATCTGGACCCGAGTTCCATATTTGGAATTCTGACCGTGAGTATCATAGCAACCAAAGAGCCAATATGGAGAGAGGCTGGTGAAGGGAAAGGTACTTCACTTAGCCTCTGTAACTGGTGTCGGGATTGACTTGTGTTCATTTGGGCCATGATCTTATCTTTCAGATCAGTCGCTGCCTCGCTCAGCGTGATACTTATCGGGGCTTCGTACCCAATCTCCAGTTGGGGAGTTTATGTTAACTCCCCTCTGACCTGGCGTCATGGCTCCCCCTTGCCGTAGCATTTGTGTTGTACCTCGTCAATCTCAAGTTGTGATATATATATCTCACAACCAAGACCAAAATGACGAGGCTCACTGCAGCAGTTACAGAGAGAGGGGTG
The DNA here is from genome assembly GCA_000787095.1 of Periophthalmodon schlosseri. Classification (NCBI taxonomy): domain Eukaryota; kingdom Metazoa; phylum Chordata; class Actinopteri; order Gobiiformes; family Gobiidae; genus Periophthalmodon; species Periophthalmodon schlosseri. The sequence continues at coordinate 64,876 of KN485760.1, forward strand.
ACAGGTTTTTTATGTAAAGGTGAATTAGACCAGAGTCGATGGAGCCGGAAGTGCACCCATGATCACTTCCTGTTTGGAACGGGGCAGCTAGCAGGTTAGCTATGTCCATTTATATATACAGTCTATGATCTTGACCCTTCCATATTTTCGTTTCTGTTCCCAAATGCACAAAACCTGCTTCCCAAACCACCTCACTATTCTTTTTTTATGGTCCACCTGCCTATCTACAATATTATAAACATTTCAGATTCACTTTCTCCAGCTCAGAGCCATAACTGGACTTCAAAGCCAGTGGAACCATGTCCATCACGGCAGAACAAAGCGTCGCATGGTCCACAGACAGGAGCAGAAGATAAGAAGCCGTTTCAAAGGGGACCTGTGTTTGTCATGATGTGTGATGGGGGCCTGGGGCAGAGACAGCAGGATGCCCCCTCTCTCTCTTCTCTCTCTTGTCTCTCTCTTCTCTCTCTTTCTCACAGGGCTGTTCGTTTTTAGCCTGCATAGACCTCACATACCTGACATTCCAGCTCTGTGTCAGGGAGAAGGCTGCTTTGGTCACACGAAAGATGGGTGAAACGAAAGCTGCCAACAACACGCTGGTTGGATTTTATGGGTGAAGATGGAGTTTGTGTTGGAGAGAGAGAGAGAGAGAGCGACGGCAGAGTGTTGGTTTTGTACAACTTTTCTGGTATTTTTATTCATAACTTGAAGAAAAGTTTACTCAGAAGTGATCCTCTTTTCCAATGGAAGGAAGCCCACCTGCTGTGTCCATGGAGATGTTAATTCAAAAGTCTGGACACACCCTCATTCATTTTTTTGCATTTACTATTTTCTACATTTTATATACACACAGAATATAGGAAGCAAAATATATGGAATTATGTAGCAAAGAAAAAAAGTAAAAATATATATAAAGAGCTTCATTTGACGTCACAGCGTTCGGCTAAAGTTCCATATTTGGAATTCCGACCACGAGTATCATAGCAACCAAAGAGCAAATCCGGAGTGAGGCTGTTGAAGGTAACACCCCTTTCTGCCCACACCGCTGGTTTAGCAGGGAGCGGGAGCTTAGCAACGCTGTCAATCAAACCTGTTGCTAACGCTAGTGGGAGTGAACTCGGGGAAAGAAGGCAGCTGATTTGTCTGTTATTAATGTTCATATCTTGACTTACGAACACAATAATGAAATAAAAACCTGATTTGTCGTTATTAATGTTCATATCTTGACTTACGAACACAATAATGAAATAAAAACACCAGGATCATGTAGAGCGAGTTAATAGGAACATTTTAAGACCAAACTGACTTGAGCTGAACGCTGTGGGTGACGTCACACTCACTTTGGTCCATAGACTGTGTAAAGAAGTGGACAAACGTTCGCCTGCTCGAGTACATTGACATACAAACTCTGTTATATCCTTGTCTCTTTAGCTTCAAACATTCGAGCCTGTGAAATCCCACCTGTACTGTTTGGAACCCGCACACTGCTTTGGCTGAGTTTCTAGCTGTAAAAGTGGACTGAAGCTGACAGTTGTGGAGTTATTAAAAGAACGCTGCTGCCGCCCTGTTTACACTAGCTTCTCGCTGTGTGTTCCTTTAATAAACTCCATTACAGTGAAAAGGATAGGCCCGAAAACAACCAAAGTGTTTATATCTGTCCGCGAGCCAATTGGACAAAATGTGCCCAGACGTGTCCGTTACGCCTCTAAAATGGCTCTGTAGGGACGGGACATGATTTTCAGCATAAACTTTTGATTTAGTGAGAAGAAGCTGATTTCACAGTTTATGGAGCCAGTATAGCACTACTCCGCACTGGTGTGTACAGTGATGTTTTGGTAAAAAGAGGAAGAGAAGGGAGGGTGGGATGAGGGGATGGCTTTGAGCTCATAACCAAACAGAGGAGGAGGAGTAGTTCTGGTGTCAGGGGAGACACACATGCTGTCACGTTACACAAAGTTTACAGTTTTAGAGGTTGCAGATGTTTGAGTCCCGAGAAAAGCAAAGATTTCCTTAAGGCTTTGGCGAAACATGAGTTGGACGCAGCAGTAAAAACTTTTGCTTCTGGATATCAGGGTTCAATTCCATTCAAGTTTATTTCTATAGGACATTTAAAACAACTTGAGCAAACCAAAATGCTTCAAGTAAAAGTCAACAGAAAACACATATACAGATACACGATACACAGGAACAGAACAATCAAACACCTGTATGTCCTGTGTAGTGTTAAATGCCAGGGAGAAGAGGTGGGTTTAAGTCTAGTCTTAAACGGAGACAGGCGAGTCTGGACCATAGACTGTATAAAGAAGTGAAATAAGGGAGTGTGACGTCAACCATTATACCTTAATTTACAGACACAATAGTGAAATAAAAACCCTAGGATCATGTAGAGCAGGTTAATACGAACATTTTAAGACCAAAATGACGAGTCTGACAGCAGCAGTTACAGAGAGAGGGGCCACAGTTTTTCAATGTAAAGTGACTTGGAGCCAGAGTCGATGGAGCCGGAAGTGCGCCTATGATCACTTCCTGTTTGAAACCCGGCGGCTAGCAGATTAGCTATGTCCATTTATATAAACAGTCTATGCCCTGTACCCATTTTTTCATGTAATACTGTACATCTGTCCCCAGTACATATCTATATATGGATAAAGCAGTTCTGTGGCTGTCTGCATTTAATTATAAAGCGTATCTATCACCAGTGAACCAGGAAGTAAGACTGATCCCCAGTTAGCATGCTAGTTTGTAGTTAGCATCACTGTGATTCAGCCCTAGCCACTGACAGTTGTAAAATGAGCTTATAAACAGAATAATTATGATACTAGGAAAGAGTTAGGAAAGTGAAGAATAAGTATTTAAGATAAAAGTACAGCACCTTTAAATTTGAGTGTGTAACCAAACAGCAGAACATAAAAACGTTTAAGTTTAAGTTTAAATCAGTCCTACTGAGCTTGTGTCTCTATAGTTCTAATCTCTGACCCCTGTGGATCATTATGTTATAATTTACACATTTGAAATCACAATATTCATCTAAAACGACTTAATAAAAAACAAGTGACGTCTGAGTGAGAAAACTGCGGTGCCCAATGGGAGCTGACGTCGGCGTAAAGCGCCGCATGCTGTCGGCGCCCCCTCTAGATAGCTGCACATCAGACTAGCAAGCAGCACATTTTTTTTTCATTTGTACCAAAATGACTACGCGACACTGCCGAATCCTACGAGTATCACCTATTAAGAACATAAAACTGGAGAAGGAAGTGCATATGTCACAGTGGCCATGTACGTCACAGTGGGAGCGTACGTCACAGCAAATCACTCCAAATATAACTTCAGAGGCTCAATGAGAAGAAACGACTAGAACATGGTTAAAAGATATGAAAAGTCCAGTTTGCAGAATAGGTCTGATTTCAGTCTTCGGTCTAAAACACTACAAAAGTGGATTTGATAGAATAGCAGAGTAACACAGAGTTTGTATGGACAGACATGGAGGTGGAGAGAGGTGGAGAGAGGTGGAGAGAGGTGGATGTCTACTTTTGCTTAAAGCTTTTGCAGGCTTCAGCTGTTACACTGGTCTGAGGCATCAGGCTGGTTAATGTTCTGGTGATGATGGATGTAAAAGTGGATTGGCCTGCACACGTTTGGACCACTGTTCAAATAATTTATCACCACTTCCCTTCTCCCTCTCTTCTGCCCCTCCTCTGCCTCTCTTCTGCCTCTCTTATCCCTCTCTTCTGCCTCTCTTATCCCTCTCTTATCCCTCTCTTATCCCTCTCTTCTGCCTCTCTTCTGCCTCTCTTCTTCTGTTCTGCCTCTCTTCTTCTGTTCTACCTCTCTTCCTCTTCTCTTTTTCCTCTTCTCCTCTTCTTCTCTTCTTCCTTCTCTCATGTCGATACGTTGGTTTGTTTCTATAGCACATAGTAAAACTCATTCACACAACACTGCACTTCCTGGTCCATGTTCAAGATGCTACAGCTGCACAAACACTCATTTTGAAGCTGCAGAGCGTGAGCTGATTGAGTGCTTTTTGGCTCTCGTGGGACACTGTAGTCCGAGGAGAAAAAGCAGTTAGAAATAGATTAATCTTACGCAGACAGTAACATCTTTTTAGAGTTGGCAAAATACACACAGTGAGAAGTAGAAGCCAAAAAGTGTAAAAGGCATTTTGACACAAGTTTGTGAGATGGTTCAGTCTGATCACATGGTCTCATCTTTATCAGAGATGAACCAAAGACGCTCCAGAGGCTGGTTCACTTAGAACTACGTCCAAACTTTGAGAACCTCCCCATTTCAGATACATGACCAGTCAAATTCCAAGTTTCTTTATGTTTACTACAACTCTTTCTACAGTTTAGATACAAACGAAAGACCTCAAATATATGAAGTAAGATATATGGAATGATGTAGCAAAATTTTTATATTTCATATTTAAATCCTCAGAGCCTCCTCCCTTTGCTTTGTGGAGCTCAAACCCTACTCTCTCATTGAGCCTCATGGTGAAGTCCCTGAAATGGTTTCCACTTCGCAGCTGTGTCAAGGTCAAGAAATGACAAAAGTGCAAAGCAGTGTTCAAAGCAAAGGGTAAAAGATATTTTTAAGTTTGGAGTTATTTTGAGCGTATTTTTTGTTTGTTAGCTGTAAGATTTGTCCAATGCAGTTCCTCCTTCAGCATATTCCAGTGTTAGCCCTGACCTGGAGGGTGTGGAGCCATAAACCAGGTCAACCAGAGGAGACTGAGAAGAGGAGAGAGGGAGGAGGGAAAAGAGGGAGGAGGGGAGGAGAGACGGAGAGGAAGGAAAGGAGAGAAGGAGGGGAGGAGTGACAGTTTGGCCTGAGAAAAGGAGAGTGGCTCTGTGAAGTCTGCCACTGCCCTGTCAAAGACTTCCACTTTCACAAACTGTTATGAGATGAACTGCATTAAAACCAAACTTAAAGGTCCCGTATCACACAAACCGACTCTTGTAGCTTTAAGTCATGTTCTAATGCTGTTACCTCCTCAAAAACATACCTGGAGTTGTGTTTTGTTTCATTCACACATGTTTGAGTAACACTTTATTATTAGTCTGTCTACATCTCAAAAGCTCAAAATGCTCTGTTCCACCTTGTGATGTCATGAAGTGGTAGTTTTCAAGTTAACAGTTCCTTTCACCTTTGGATCATTTCAGCCCTGGAATTTCCAATCTCTACTGAACTAAATTATTCTAGTGAAGGTGTATTGAGTTTAAAAACACAGTGGACCACTTCCTGTATTACCACATGATGACATCACAAGGTGGAACAGAATGTTTTCAGTTTGAGAGAAGAACTCAGCCTAAATACACAGGGCTTGTGTGTTAAACGTATCTATAGCCCAGAGTCTGTGGCCGAGCACTGCGTAGAAACAGCTCAGAGTGATGTAAAGTGGGATAAGCCCCTGACGGCTGCTTGTTAGTGTAATTTACTACCTGCACCGTCCCAGGGTTTTGTGGAGCACTTTTGCTTCCTCCATCTCTTTACATTGTTAAATCTGTGTCAGTCTCATTCGGACACGGGGGACTTTTACAAATATATAAAAAATATGACAATCCCAGCATCAAGCTGTGGACAGTGATTACTATGGCTTACAAATAAAAATGTAACTTTTTCTATGCAGTGTGAAGTCCTCAGAGCGGCCATGATGAGTAAACTACATCCAAGTACTGGGAATACTGGTAATACTGGGAATACTGGGAATGTCAGGGATACAGAGACTCTTATGGTGGGATCATGAGGTCTTCCAGGTCCAGTCACTTTTAATGTAATAAATGAGAATGTAAAGAGGAGGTAAGGCTCCAGCTGTGTTCACATCTGTAACTTCAGGCACAAAGCATCAGGGATATTTTTGGACACTATTTTGTTTTTGCATTTGGAAGATATCTCTGCGTAGTATCTAATAACACATATTCCT
>KN485761.1:5294-21532 GCA_000787095.1 Periophthalmodon schlosseri
GGCCATTTCCCCTCCCATCTTTCATTTTGGGAGTTCATTAATGCTGAAATTCCCATCTCACCCTGGTCCCCACTCTGCCATTGAGCGTTGGCAGTTGTTCAAAGGACCGTTGCCAAGACAAGGCTTTATGTTTAAAGTGTCAGAACAGCTGTGGAATATTTCATTGCACCTTTTCATATTAACACCAGATGCAAACACTGCTGCTGTCTACCACCCATTTCATTCTGAGCTAATTGAGCATGTTAATTATGAATGTGGTCTTAACACCTGCTCAAGTTGAGGCTTGTTATCACATGTCATAGCAAAACGAAATGTTATGCCTTGGTTCCACTTTTGGCACTCAAAATATTTTCCAAGGAGATTTGACTGTCATGAACATCTGTCCAAAGTGTGAGGGAACAAGTTATGGAATTTCAATTCTGATTAGATTTTTGGTGGTTAAAATTTTGGCATGTTCTGTGATTAGTATGAAATATGAAGAATGTTGTTTTAAAGATATTAAAAACACCCAAGGACACTGTACAGAACAAGTTAAAAACATAAAAATCAGGTGAAAAAACAGACAATACAATACAAAACTGGATGGTGGTGTGATTGGTTATGTTTTGAGTCGTGATTTGAAGAGAATAAGGGAGTAGATGTTGTGGAGGTCAGGTGGGAGTGCGTTCCAGAGCTGGGGAGCAGAGCGGCTGAAGGCTCTGGCCCCCTGTGGTAACGAGACGGGCCGAGGGAACAGAGAGCTGGAAAGAGGAGGAGGAACGGAGAGAGCGAAAGGGATGGAGGAGATCGGAGAGGTATTGTTGCGCAAGGTTATGAGTAGCTTTGAGTGCGGTGAGGAGAATTTTGAAGTTGATTCTTTGTTTTATGTGAAGCCAATCAAGTTGTTGGAGGATAGGGGTTATGTGCTGAATGGTGGCAGTCCCGGTGATGATCCGAGCTGCAGAATTTTGAAGGAGCTGCAGTTTCTGAGAGACCAAAGAGGAGAGAGTTACGATAGTCAATCCGGGAGGTGACAAGACTGGGGACAAGAATAGCAGCAGTGAGAGGAGTGAGAAGAAAGTTATATTTATGCACTCTCTGGGTAACTTCACAGTCCTTTCACTTTTGATTGATACTTAAATCTCAGCCAGTCTATTTTAAGACACGTTTCAGCACATGTCAGCTGACTTGCCAAATTATTTTCTGAATATCATTATAACATATTTTACAACTGGCCGATTATGTACCGTTCCAAAAAACATACCATCAGGACTCAAGCGGTTTGGATGAGCGGCAAAATGTCTTCACTCAAATAACCTTTTGTCTAGTTGACAGAACTGAATTTTTCTTTTACTATGAGTCATGCCTGAACGACTGAGGGATTATACAGACATACTATCACTTAATTTGCTTTCACCCCATGTTGACCACCCCCGCCTCTACAATGACATTCACAGCTTGAGGCAAATGTAGCAGCTGCATGTTATGTCATGCAAGTTCACCTCCAACACGGCTTCCTAGTTAGCTGCTGTGTCTGCCAAAAGAACAAGGTAATGTAGGCCAATATAATTATCCAGCAATTCATGTTGAGTGTGGGCTTGCTACCTCACTCGGTCTCTCCTGGTTCACTTTGCCGGCATGGCGTGCCCCTTCTGAGAGCATGTATTTTTCTGTGGTGGAGGGTGTGGTACCCCTGCTTATGTCTCCAGTCCACAGCTGTAAGGGTTGTGGCTGTGGTGGTAGAAGTGCTTCAAACTTGAGACTTGTAAAGCAGTGTTCCTAAATGCCATATGACCACTTATCTGGAAGGAAAATTCGTAGTGGCATTCTGATGTAATTTAATCAGAGCAGTTTTGAAGTATAGCAGGGCTTCCCGTATTGTTATAGTGCATTTTGCCTAAGTACTGTTTTGACATGCTTTATTGAACTTGGCACGGGGGTGGATCTGTCAAGGAGTGAAGCATCATTGGTTTTGAAAACTGTATATGAAGAATTGCCACAAATAGTAAATATTCTTTCGTCTTGTGGATTCCTCCTTGTTTGGCTGTATATTAAAGCCGTACTCTATAACCTTACTAGTGGAGGGTCTTGCACCTGCCTGTTGCCACCATTTAGACATTATTTCTTTCCTTGGAATATTCCACTGTATGGCATTAAACCTATCTACCTCCATAGATATGAGCAGATATCGCTAGTGGCCAAGTTACATGTCACTTGTAACTTGGACATGTCCATGGAGACACATATCCTCCTCTAGAAAAGTTACATAATGCACCTTTAACATCTGTAAAGTTGCAATGAGTAAAATGTGTTTTCCTGCTCGGCAAATTTGCTTGCATTAACTAATTTGGTCATCATCATAACTTCACTATTGCACTTGTGGGCTGCATACTGTTACTTACTTACTTCACTATGTTACTATGTTTTTTTCTTCTCTTTCCAGCCGTGCAATCAAGACCAACCAGGACCTGCTCCCCGAAACCCCTTGGACCAACATTTTCTACGACGACTTCTGGGGCACGTTACTCACCCACAGCGGGAGTCACAAGTCCTACCGGCCGCTCTGCACCCTCTCCTTCCGCTTCAACTACGCTCTGGGTGGACTAGATCCTTCGGGGTACCACTTGGTCAACATCATCCTTCACGGAGCTGTCACTGGACTGTTTACCTTACTGTCCCGTCTGCTGCTTGGGGGAGGTCTGTGGAGTCTTTTGGCGGGCCTGCTTTTTGCCGCTCACCCGATCCACACCGAGGCTGTAGCCGGGGTGGTCGGCCGTGCAGACGAAGGTGCTGCTCTCTTCTTCCTCATCTCCCTGCTTTGCTACATGCGTCACTGTAAACTACGAGGACAGGCCGGACCATTGCGACTCATTGCCTGGTTTGCTGGTAGCCTAATCTTCGCTGCCTACAGTATGCTATGGAAGGAACTCGGGGTGACCGTCCTGGCCGTATCTGCGCTATATGACGTCTGCGTTTTCCACCGGCTCACGATGCGCCAGATAATTGCTCTCCTCTACAAGGTAAACAATTTGTTCTCACTGCAACGTCTCTGTTTTTTCACCTGTCTCTGATTTCCTGTTACTTTGCCAAGAATCTCAACTATCTGGCACCCGGCTCTGGAAAACTGATATTAAGTCTATGTACATTGCTATGGGTGTATATTTAACATTTCAACACACCTTAATGTGAAAAGCATTTGCTACTGTGCACGTCCTGAGACTGCCAGATTGTTTATTATGGGTTTCAAATGGCAGTTAGAAAAATTATAGTTCTTCATATGATAAAATGGTCTGGTCTTGTGTACGCTCTGATTTGGAAATATTGGATTAGTAGAACACAAGTTAAAACAAATGAGCCCAAATACCATGGGGTTGCTTAGAAAAAATAGTAAGTTGACCCCTATGGTGCCTAAGGAAATGGTGTAGTACTTTTTATTACGTGGCACATAAAATCCGTAACATGAGAGAATGACAACAGAATGTATCAAATGAACCAGTACAGAGTATCCACATTCAAGACCTATTTCCTGCATAGTCCCACCCAGAGCAAACACAACACATAGATGATTCATTTGTGTAATTGTGTAGTTTGTAATGAGAATAATGAAAAGAAAAAATCTGTTTGAAATATGAATGTAATTTTAATTTGCTGGTCTGTATGCTTTTGTTTATCTTGGCTTGCCTTTTGGTAGCTTCGTTTTTGCAGTAGCTAAAAGTTTCTGTTCTTGTTTGGACAATTTATACAGTGAAAATGTAATACAGATACAGTCATATAGCTAATCGTTTAATCTAGACATTATTCTTTCATTAGCTGGTTATTCAGAACTCCACCCCCCATATATTTGTTCACAATAGCCTGCAGGCAAGAATAACACATCATTGTATACAAATGAGGAGCTTTAACATGATGTCAACCACTTTTTATTCACACCCTTTTATCCCTCTCAAAGTGCAGAGCCATTAGCAGCCGTATTGCTAAAAGCTTGTGTCAAATGCATTTACCGCTTTACTCTGGAGTCAGCCTGACACCCATGACTCTGCATCCATCACTACAAACTCAACAGGACGTGTTGACGCCTGCCTGCAGCATCTTTGGTACACAAGTGAGAAACAACAGAAGGAGTTATGCTGCAAGGAAAAGGCAACAACTTTCTATTTCTATTCTAAAAGTATATGAGTGAAAAGTATGGCTGTTTGCTTCTTGCTGGTTTCTAATGACTCAAGCCTTATCGTAGTGTGTCCTCTGGAGTATTGTCCATATATCACCGTGAGCAGACAGGCGTCTTAATGGCATGTCAGGCGTGGCTAGACCAGAGAGGAAACAAGACCAGAAGAGCTGAGGATACGATACTTCAAATCTGACACTTTTTAATCTCAAAGTGACTGCACATCCATTCACCACTAGAGTAAAAAAATGAACATTGCAGCCTTCATTTATAGTTTTTTTTTTTTTAATTGCTAACTACATTTTATGAATTTGGGGACATTATGTCATTTATAATTTTAGCATTACCAGACTTTAACAAGGTCACAGTGTTGCAGCCTCACCACATATATCTGCAGCTCTTGTCTGACTATAAAGTGCCGTGTGGTTTCATGACTGATAGCCCTCACCGAGCCAGCGTTTTATCACAGTTCTTAGCTCCAGTCGTTTGACATTTAAAGCTGGAAGTAGTGATCGGGCTGGGCTTATCTGATAGTGGCTCTCACTCAATAACATTACACATTTATATCAGCTGCAAATGCCCTCCTTTATTATTAGGGATACAGTGTTGGGGTCCAAGTTTGAAGACGGCAGAGATTATTTTTACTTTAGGCGTGTTCATAGCTCATTTCCCCAGGTATGTATCAGTTCGCAGAGGAAGTGCGCATGCTTTTTGAGATATCGACAAGGGCTGGGTCAAAATGCAAAAGTTTTAACCTGGTTCAGCACAATAATCCCTCTTGTTTGTTTGATGGTATAAGCAGACCTAGACTCATTTGACCATTTGAACATTAGGACTTTAGGACACATTCCATTCATCAAATCTGTTATTGGATTTATTATGATAATGATAACCATACTTTCATTTGGCCTTTGACTGTGAAACACCCTTCTTTCTGCATGGCCATTAGTGCATGTTTACTATAACAGCAGCTCACTGTGGAGAACCACTGCCAGAGTCAATCTGCAGCTCTAATTAGTCCACTCCCAAACACTGTTCTTGTGAAGGGTTTTAAACTGTTTACTTTTGCTGATGCCAGGGTTCTGCCTTTGTGCTTGATTAAAGCCGAAATGATGTCCACATGTTGTTATGGATCAAGCTTCTTACAGAGAAGATAGTTAGCACATCAAGGCTAATGCGGAAAAAGGGGTTATGAAAGTGTTTACTACAATATACAAAGTTAATAGGACTTGTTGTTGTTGTCTGACACACTGTAGCAAGAATGTTTACTTCCAAGCACGGAAGATTTTACCAATCCCAGTTTATCCAAACATGATATTTTCTCTTGTCATGTTTTTTGCTATCAGCAATTTGGTCTTTTATTAAGGATGTAGAAATGTGGTACATACAACTGCAAACTCTGATCAACCTTTTTTTTTAACATCATGCAACCACAGTTCTGTCTAAAAATGTTTTTGAAGGACTATAAATGACAGAGTTGGATAATCTATGGTAACCTAGAGGGACCAGTCCTCACATGCGAACAACCTTCAAACACAATACAGAAACCTGATGCTCCTAAAGTGGATCTGGATTAAAGGGATTCTCTCAGAGTTGTCATACCAGCACTGCATCTGTCATTTCTGAACATAAAGAAGCTCATGTATCCACAGTAGCACAACGCGCTCTGAATCTAAAATGAGAGTGTGCGTGTTGGTCAGAGATATCAGACTTAAACTGTACCTTTCACAGATTCATTCTGTTGACATCTGGTGTGTTGGAGTCAGGGCAGTGCTCGGAAGGCCTGTGTGTGTGCGATGAGTAAGTGCGTTGGGTGTGTGCACCAGGCTCAGGTGTGTGGACATGGTGAGGTCACTTACAAATGACCTCAGAGAAAACCAGATGCCCTGCAGACATGTGTAAAAGTGTGTCTTACGTGCTGAGTGCTGCATACCTAATTTGACATCACTCTGTACAGATTGTGGTGAGTTTCTGATGAGGTGAAGGGGAAACACTGTTACCTGAGGACACAGATGCTGCTCTGTGCTGTAATGGCTGCTGTCAGGGTGTGATGGATTAGATCTAGCGCCCCCTGTCCCACTGCTCCTGCCGTACACATGGGGATAGTCTGCACTGCTGTGGACCCAAGTGGGAGAGAGAGATGCAAGAGACTGGGGTAAATTCAAACAACTAAGATCTATGAAAGACTTAAAGTTTGGAGAGAACAATTACAAAGTGTCCTGAGGTTTCTGTTAATGATGACAAATTACCATGTATTCAGGTTAATATACAAGTTGTATGTCAAATAAATAGTTGTATGGAAATCAACAAGGACACAACATAAACTCAGACAACATTAATGGTTGACCTGTGTTGACCATTGTCTCTTTTGAATGGCTTTTGGGATGAAAATAAAGCAGTGAGCATTGGTGATTTTAGTCTTTTTATGCATAGTTTATTAGATTTCCTGTTTATAGTAAAAGTGAATCTTTCGTAGTCCGGTCAGTATGATAACAGGGCTCTGTGGTCCCACATTGTGCGCACAGCTGCCCTGCTCCTCAGCCTCTCTGCGTGTGAGTGTTACGGGGAAACATGAGGCCCGAGCAGTTACTGTAATAAGAAGTGACTGGAGCAGGCTCTGTACAGGCCACGCTGTTCTGGAGACATGAACCGCACTGACAGACATGATGCCAACTAGAGTATGTGCCCTCACTCCGCCTGTAACACACGAGATGGAAAAACATCTCATTTAAAAACATTATATTTGTTTATCATAGTGTGTATCCCCAGTTCAAACTGACCAAGGTTCTTTCTTTTTGTGTAGGTTGTGTTTGAATCCATAGTTTGTTCCAAGATGTAAAATCAAATACATTTCTTTCTTAACATTTCTCCAGTATGTAGTTACACCGACTTTATTTGTTAAAGGTGCACTATGCAACTTTTTCTGGTGTAGCATTTTCACCTGCTTGCCTGAAGATGTTATTTTTTTGCCTGGAATATTCCTCAGTATGGCATTAAGCTTAAATATCTCCATGGAGACAAACAGGTGACACCATGCCAAGTTATAAGTCAAATCTGTGGAGAGGTAATCCCATGTTCTCACAGTGAGGACACATGCTTTTCCGTTTCCTCATCACAAACATACCTGGAGTTGTGTTTTGTTTCATTCACACGTTTAACGCACATATCTTACATATTTAGGCAGAGTTCTTCTCCCAAAGAGAAAAGACTCTGTTCCACCTTGTGATGTCACGTGGTAATACAGGAAGTGCTCCTCTGTGTTTTTAAACTCCATACACCTTCAGTACAGTCATTTGGATACTTTCAGCCCTGGAACTGCCAGTCTCTAATGAGCAAAAGGTAAAAGGTAGCCGTTAACTTGAACAAACTACCGCTTCATGACATCACAAGGTGGTACCACATTTTGAGCTTTGGAGACGTAGACAGACTAGTAATAAAGGGTTACTCAAACACGTGTGAATCAAACAAAACACAACTCTAGGTATGTTTTTGATGAAGTAACACCATTATAACATAGCTTAAAGCTCGCAGAAGTCAATTTTGCGTAATATAGGACCTTTAAACTTGAAGATTCAAACTCGCTTTTCTTTGGTAATAATAACCGAAGTGAGAGATGGCGAACGTAAGCATTTCAGTAAGTGGTTCCTTCAGTCTATATTTATTTCCTGCTTACCACTGTACAGTCTGCATCCTTAACCCCAGAGCGTATAACATATCCTGATGCTTGACTATATGTGTGCACTGTGGGTTTTCTCTGGTCTCAGTAAATAACATGACTTGTAAACCCAGTCAGCCAGAACGGCACCACATCACTGTACAGCTCCTCCCACAAAGAGAAACAGGGATTGATTTTACCTTATAAAAAAAAAAAATTATATTGTTTTAGCTTTACTCATCCGGGCAAAGGAGGTGTGACCTGCTTAGAGAGCAAGCCTCACTGAATCACTACCTCACAATAGTAAAGAATCTGCTAAAAACAAGTCATTTTTATAGCTTGTGAGGTACAGAATTTGTGATGCTGGCATATAGGGCTACACGGCATATCACAATCAAATCAAAATCGAAATTTGAGCTGGCGCAATAATCAAAACGCAAAGGCTGCAGTTATTTGATAATAAAATGCCCTCTATGAAGAACAAAATATTCTCGTTTTATAGAAAGAAAAAAAAAACAAGTACCTGTATAGACCTCTACAAACATCTTCTGAAATATATGGCATTGCTGTATTAGTTTATCAGTTTATACGCCAGTCTTCTCTTGGGATTCCTGTATTAGTTTATCAGTTAATAAATCGTCTCTCAAATGTCAATGCTCCTGGAGTTGTTTACAATGTGCACTTTGAACCGAATCCTACTTATAAACGCATAACAAATCTAATCGCAATTGTAATACTTCAGAAAACCCGCAAATCCATTTATTCTTCATTCAGAAATACTAGCACGGAAAAATAGCAGCACAAACACGCATGAACTTTCAACCCGAAACTCCAGGAGCAACAACTTTTTGAGTAGGAAGCGCAGAAACGGTAATGGATGGAACATATCGGCCAGGGACAGAACCAGAGCAGAGGGAGTACACTGTGCCTGGTGTGCATCTGTCGTATCTCCTGCCTCTTCACATGAACCATCAACCACTCCGCTACTATTCTGGGATTCAAGCAGACAGAGGCTCAAACATGAAGGAGGACGCATGCTTTCAATCATTCATTCTCAGGCGTTTTTATTTTAGTGCACCACAGTGGCATGTCATACTTATTTATTTAAAGGTGTCATACTTGAATTATTTATTTCGGGGGACTTAAAGGACGAGAAGTTGTGCTTATAAAACTTTCCCTGGGACTCACTGCACCAGAACGCAACCGCATTTTTATTATTGATATAGTTTGGTTCCAGAGTGATTTCTAGTAAAAGTTGAATTTATGTACTAGTTTTAAGTACTCTATCAGCAGGGATGCCTGATTTTCGAAGTGAATATAGGAGGGTGAGAGCTTTAACTGTTTTCCGCAAACCAGCCTTACACAGCCAACCAGATCTCATCACAAAACACAACATGGCAACGTTTCAGATATTTTCTTTGGTTTGGCAATTGGTAGAATGTTCTAAAATGAGTTGCTGACAGTGTGCACCGATCTGATTTAGGACTGCTTTTAAAACTAGATTTACTTTGGCAAGTCCAGTATCATATCTCTGTATTTCTTATAAAGAGGGATGTTAGTCTGGTCACTCCCTTCGTGCACCTCAAGCCAGATTTAGACCATGCAATCAGATTTGTTTATTGCAGTGATGCACGTGAAACAAAGGAGCTCATTGGTCACCCATCATTTTGAACAAAATCAAACTTCTCTCACCTTAGATTAACAGAGTTTAGTTTTGATGTATAGATGGGCCGTGCGTGTCCGATTGGCTAATACACCCGTCAATGGTAACTCACGCATTCACACAAACATTCAAACAGCAGTGGGCAAGGTGGATTTAGTGTCTTGCCCAAGGACAAAACAACAGCAGTCATCTTTGGTACCACTCAACCAATTATGTTTATGCCAAGAGCGGGATTCCAACCGTCAACCTTTGAATCAGTGGATCTAACACTCTGAGCTACTGTCGCTCATCAGGGGAGACACAACCGTTGACCTGACTCACGTATTCCTAAAGTATTGGAGAAGTGTGTATTCTAGATCCCAGGCAAAGATTTACTCCAAGAAAAAAGGGAGTATAATATTACACTGCACCATCTGTTATTGTAAACGGAGCACACTTGGACCAATAGTTATGGCACAGCATATTCACATATATTTCAGTTAATAAAACCGTGAAAGACTGGAAAATGTGCTTCTATGATCTTTTCTTTGTTTTCACATTACAACCTAATTGTGTTCCCCATGCTCTGGTTTTATTGCTGAGTTGCACTTTCTGTCCTTAAACATCCATTGAACCGTGGTTTAAACTGCCTCTGGCTCACTCCCAGCTCTAATTTCCCCTCAGTGACACAGAGAGATGATTATAAGAGCGGTAATGCAGAGCCGCACGGGACAGTCCATCACTTGTAAACATGAAAATTGTGGTTAAAATCGGTCGCTCCATCAGGCCTGTCAGGGGGAGATTAAATTGAATCACTACAGTTACATATCTTCATTATATTGGGCCGTTATTCTTTTTCACAATAGTTTCTTTTACATGGAAGAGTAGAAGTAAAAAAAGCTGTAATGTAGCTAGGACTGTGTAATGAATTGGATTTGAATTGTGAACGAGATTCAATTATTTGTAATTGCCAATAATATGTCTTTTTAATGGAGAGGTCTACAGCCAATCCTGTCAGTGAAAGTATGTGGTTTGGAGCAGAGTTGAGAGAGGAAAAGACGTGAATATTTTTGTTGTAAATGGCACTATTTATAGTATTTGTTGTCACAGTACTAAAATTTCAAACTCCATTTAAATACTGAGGAATAGACTCGATACTCTATACCGACAGAATGTGATTTTCAACATTAAATGGTAGTACTTTCTTTTATACTAATGCCTCAGTTGTCCAGGTAGGTTCCATAGTGGTCCATGGGTGTATTCTAGTCTATGTGGTCTTACTTGTTCTGATACAGCTCCAGATCATTCTAAAAGCTATTAGGAAAGGTTCATTTCTGTCCTTTGAATGTATCTTTTTTTAGAATTGATACCTGCTCAAATGAGTATCTAGTTTCGATAAAAGTTTTAGTATCATTTAGTATCTTATTTTCGATACTTTTGACAACCCTAGTCTTGTATCATTTATGTTCAGGAAATTTTCAATTGAAATTGTATATGTTTTTATTTAGACAAAATAAAACTGACGCCCAGCTCTAAAATTAGCAGTCTAATCATTATAATGCTCGCTGCGTCAATCCGTGTGAACGGGAAATTGTGGCAGAGCTCTTTTATCCAACTTCTATCAAACTAGTTTTCCACAATCCGGTAGGCTTTCCTTTGACTTTGCCAGCACATGTGTGAATTCTTCTGTCAATCCCTGGCAGTATTGGTAGTTCGGGGGCATATAGCGGTCTTGAAATGGCCTTCCCCTGGCCTTCCCCTGGCCTGATGTGGAGCCAAGCCTTTGTAAACCCCTGTGAAGCTGTGCTCTGAATGGTCTGTGCACTTCTGTTAACTGTTCCCAACTGTTTGATCCTGTCCTATTCCCATCTGTTCTCAATTTTTTGCAGCTCTGATTTGAAGTCTGGGCCTGTATCGACAAATGACAGAAATAACATAACCCTTATCCCGCTGATGATTTTATGGTGATGTTTGGTACTGATCTAAAACACTATTCCTCTACAACTGGACTGCATGCTCTCATGTGTTGGTAGTACATCCAACTAAAAATCAATAGTGTTCCCAATTACTTTACCTAAGCAAGCATTCGGTGATACAAATGACAGTTACAAAGACGAAAACTTCAGGAAAAAACAAAATTGGATACTTTGAATGGTGAATGGTCACATTTTTATATAGTGCTTTTCCACCTTGAAGTCAGTCAAAGTGATTTATATCAAGGAACCACTCGCCTACAATCTGTCAACTGAAGATTACAAACAATACAAACAAATCAAAACATAAATAATCATAAATAATAATCATAATCATCATAAAAGTAACATTAAAAGAGAAGAGTGCAGAATAAAAACCTTTCAGTCATATGCACAGCTAAACAGAACCGTTTTGAGCCTGGATTTAAACATTGTCAAAGTAGAGGCCTGTCTCACATCTTCAGGGAGACTGTTCCAGGTTTTAGCTGCATAAAACTGAAACACTGATTCCCCATGTTTAGTCCTAACTCTGGGCACCAGCAGGAGGCCGGTCCCTGAAGTCCTCAGAGTGTGAGATGGTTCATGTGGCACTAACATGTGGGAGATGTACTTGGTGCAAGGCCATGGAGAGACTTGTAACAAGCAGAGCTGCTTTAAAGTCTATTCTCTGAGCCACAGGAGCCAGTGCAGAGACCTGAGCACAGGACTTATGTGCTCGTACTTCCTGGTTCTGCACAGGACTATGTGCTCGTACTTCCTGGTTCTAGTCAGGACCCGAGCAGCAGCGTTCTGGACGTACTGCAGCTGTCTTAACGCTCGTTTGGAGAGGACAGTGAGCAGGACGCTACAGTAGTTTAACCTACTGGAGACAAACGCATAGATGGTAAAAAGCTGCAGAAGTGCTCTCATTGGGTTCCCCTGTATAAATAAAGATAAAGAAGAAGAAAAAAAGTCAGTTATATAGTGACTAGTGAATAGTGCATTTTGCAAGAGGGAGCACTTTTCTTTCTTTATTTTTCATAACAATCCATCTCAATATTGAGCTGCATTTCTCACTGTCCACAGAATTTGTGTAATTTCCTCCATGTTTTTCAGAATGTAATATTCCCAAACCACTAACTCATTTTCACATCATTTTAGAATTTAAACCCACTCATCATTTATGACATCTACTTTGTACCCTGTGTACTTTGTTCACTCGTCTATTGGTTAAAATGAGTCATGATGATGAGATGATTTAGATTGGTGCAAATTACATGGTACAATTGCCTCATTTCTGGTTTGTGTCATTATCCCACACCACAAGTCCATTTTCTGTTTGTAAAATCTCTGGAGCTTGTTACTAACCTGAATAAATACACATAAATGTCAGACCCGCTCAAATGTAAAAAATGGTTTGGATAAAAAATTGTGCAGGACAGTTTTCAAATCTCCCTGTTTGAGGAAGAGCATAGCCTTTATCTTATCATGCACATTCTATAAGCCTAGCATCCTGAACCCTCAGTAATCTGTGTTATCTGTCCAGTGCACTGTAATGAGCCAGAATCCACGGGTACAGTCCAAATCTGGTTTGCACACACAAGAAAGGCTCGAGCGACTGGCAGAATAGAGTGGAGGTATATCTAGTGTGTGAATACTATTTTCATGTTTTATGTTACTGATTTTTATGTTACTTTTGAAACTTATAACAACCAATCTATAATTATTTAATTAACCTGAACCAATTTACATTAACCTTCACATTGACAGTTTTGAACATTTTGTTTGCCTCTGTGGCAACTCAATCACAGCTGAGCTTTAAATACAGAAACTGGCGGACACAGTAACCTGTCAACTTCCTTTACAGTCTCTGTGGTTCCACTCAAAAATGACCTCAAACAAACCTTGCTGTGTTCTTGTAACATAATTTGATTTAAATTTAGAAAAAAACCCAAAAAACTCCAAACAGAAAAAATCTGGAGCGCCGCAGCACCTTCGCCGGCACCGCTACTAGACTACTTTGGATTATACACAGTATTTGTGACCACCGGACCGGAGCTGCAACGTGTCCAGCCTCAGCCTGGAGTCAGGCTTGCATTTAAGTTAAAGGCAAACAAGCAGGAACTGGAAACATTCATGCTTGGACTCTCCTTTACAATTCTGCCCACATCATGTTTTACATAACCGTTCAGACAACATAAGATCATAACAAAACCATGGTAGGGCCTATTTATATTTTCATTATCTTGTCCCCACCACATTAACATCCCTGCTTCACGGCCATAGACTGTGGACGTAGCTAACCCACTAGCTGCCATTTTACAAATAGAACATTAATAACAGACAAATCAGACAAATCAGATGGGATTAGGTTTAAGTGATAGCATAGCTAACTGCCCGCACCCTGCTAAACCAGCGGTGCAGACGGGAGGGGGTGTTACCTTCAACAGTCTGGCTCCGGATTGGCTCTTTGGTTGCTATTATACTCGTGGGCAGAATTTCAAATATGGAACTCGGTCAGGAACTCAGCCTACGGCTTGTAATTTCTACTTTTCAAATGCCACGTGTCTCCATGGACTTGCTGAGTGTGTAGGTCTGTCTGCAGGTTCACCAGGGTTAAAAGCTTTGATCGCTCAGAGATGGAGGAGAGAGAGGATGGGCTGCTCTGGGATCTGACTCTTGACCTCTTCATCAGTTCACAGTCTAATCACATACTCTTGACTTGGAAGGATCATACACCAAAGCGTATGTCATTATAAAGGAAGGTGCTGTCTGTCCTGGATTCTGCTGTCCATATTGCACGATCTGTTTTTGATGCAACTGGCTGCACTACACCTACTGCCCATTGTTGTAAATTAGAGGATTTAATTTATGGTGCATGTTGTGGGTTGATGGGGGAAACCAGAGTACCAAAAAGAAACCCACCCAGACACGGGAGAAACCATGCAAATTCCACACAGAAAGGCCCGGGTGATCCAGGGGTCGAACCTGGAGTGCTAACCACTGCTCAGCCACTGTGCCGTCTCTTATCCTACCATCAGTAATCTGACTCAGGCTAGCAGCTGTTTATAATCCTTAAACACACTGTTGGGAATTAAAACCCCTCGTCTCTTATCTTGTCTCATGTGTGAGCAATCAGCTTTTACACCATAACCAGGAGGAGGCCCCCAGCTGGAACTGATAAGAAATACAACGATAAATGAGAATTTGTGGTTCATCAACTACAGGCTTGATCAGTGGCTCCTGCAGTCAAAGAGAGAGGACGCTCACCATGTGTAGAACCATCCATCAAACAGGAGCTGGTGTTCCTCAGCTCTGATGGTGAGTGTGGAGCTCACTCTCACTATCATTATAACTCTATGACTGAGGAGCAGCAGCCTGACAAAGCTCTGTGCAGACCAGTGATCAGAGCCGTGATGGAGAGCGGGAGAGGTCACACGCACCAATGCTTTTTACCGGATTTGAACTGTAGTGATGAGCTGCTTAGACGTGCTGAAATAACTGCAGTAGACAGCCTCTAGGTATTATTCATTTTCTGTTTCTTTTCTTTTGAAACTGTGTAATGGAATATAGCCTTAAACTACAGTGAAGGTTGAACCAAAGCTACATTGTTTGCCACCTAAGAAACAAAGGAAATTCATTTTATATCTCCTTATATTCCACCTCTGAGGACATGGGTTTTATAGTATAGACAATGAAGTACCCATCTGTTTCAGTCATTCTTTAGTGGTTCAAAGCATTGGCCTTTCTCATACATCTTCATCTGTCACTGTTAGGATAATTGTGATGGATAGTTCTCACTAAAAAGCCCTGTAAAATAATAAGACGTGTGCTGCCTATTATGCAAATATCCTGTGTGCCCCGAGAACAGAGCGTTTCCTCCAAACTAATGCAATACACCACTCCCTCTGGCTCTTACCTCTTTATTCCTGACACAAGCTTTCCTTCAAAGCACCCAACAATGTTTCAAGAAAATCTCGATTTTTTTTTTTTTTTTTTGTCAGTTTAATCGAATCAAAGTGTAGTGGGGAAAAACAAGCAAGCACCCGCACAAACAGAGCTTCTGTAATTGGCCTGTTTTGCATTTCATCTCCAGGGATATTTTATTCGCACGCCTCTCTTATAAAGCCCTAAATGGTTTCATTCTAAACTGATTGCTCCTCAAACACAAAAGAGAAGAAGAAAGTGCCCATGCCTCCTGTGGGGCTGAGAGAAGCACTTATTTCAGACTAAACTGGATTACAGACAAAGACAGAGCTGGACTGGGTTTGGAGCAGTAACGACTGAGGACCCGATAAGATGATATTTTGAGGCCAGTATGTAGATGACCATTTTGATAGTTTTCCCCACATTAGATAAAATAAGTTACTGCCAAGTGCACTGCTTTACATATATATAATGATAAAAATGTATAGCCTATAGTCTCTAGCACTGATTTTTAGATTCTAGCAACCAGTGATCATTCTGTTCGGTTCTTTTCTGTTTCATGCTTCAATTACATAAAAAAGTCAGGGCCGTTCATTTCTACAATAACATAAGGTTCCACTTTCCTTATTGTAAGTAAACATATAACCCATATTATCTTTATCTTCTCTACAAGCAAACAATTGGCCTATAATCCACTGAATAAAATGGTATGGCATCAGTTGCAATTTGGTCAATCGACTGTTTTTATTGTTATAGTTTCTTGCTTTCAGTGCTACAGATTCCTACTCCGTATATTCAAACTAGTGTGAACATGTGTCTCTGCACATCTAGGTAGACATATTTGTTTGTCCTGGTGCCAGATCATGAGAGTGTTGGAACAAGGCCAGGAGAGAAGGGACACACTGGAGGTCTGGTCTC
>KN485761.1:21600-34585 GCA_000787095.1 Periophthalmodon schlosseri
ACATACAAAACAGATGAGCTCACAACACATGACACTGTGAACCTGCTGGGAGTCTGCCAGTCTGACGGCACTGCACCAGAAGTTATCAGTGAGGCGAATTATTAATGCTTCCAAGTAAAGTATACCATTGACTATTTTCTGTAAGAAGAAGAAGAAAGAACAATTACAAAATCTGTTTTAATTATATATTTTTTTAAGTATTATTATGTATTCATACAGCACATCTGCACATACAGTATAGTAAAGGATCGTTACGTCACACATCATTTTCTTTTTAAGCATAGACTAATTCAATATGATCTTACGGGTTCAATGAAGTCAAGGCAGCCTTTCCATTGACTCTCCAGAATATCCAGAATGATATCGCTATGTATTTTTTATACAGATTAATATCAGTCTGGTCCTCACGCTCTCTGTTGCGTATCAAGCTCGGTCAAACGTGATCGTGCAATCAGATCAGTTTGTTTCGCATGTGAAACAAAGAATTTACAAATAAAATCAAATATATCTCACTCACGCTCTCGTTGCGTATCAAGCTCGGTCAAACGTGATCGTGCAATCAGATCAGTTTGTTTCGCATGTGAAACAAAGAATTTACAAATAAAATCAAATATATCTCACCTCAGATTAACAAAGTTTAGTTCTTGGCTCATTGATTCTGCAGAAATACGCAATGTTTTTCAGCCCCCTGTGATGTTTTTTTCTTACGGACAGACCATGTGTGTCCCCGATTGGCTAATCCTCCTGTCAATCACGCCCATTTGAAAACGGGGAAATTCACCGGTGACCAGACTCACATCTTCGTGAAGTATTGAAGAAGTGTTTATTCTGGATCCCAGGCAAACACATTACTGTTTTAACACATTATTCTCAGTTTTAGTTGATAATTGCTTTTGCCAGTGCCTCTACTAAAACATATTCTAATACTGCACATCTACTATTTTTGACAGTGGTGATGAATACATTTTTTTCTGTTTGTTTTTGGTTGTGTGTTTAACGTGTGTGACTGAAACAAAACACAACTCCAGGTATGTTTTTGATGAGGAAACAACATTATAACATAGATCATAAAATGTATAATAGAGACCCTTTAATGTTTTTGTTTATTGTGTTCTTTGTCTATGGTATGAAACGTCAGCAAATGTCATGACGTCTGTGAAAACAAATTTCCCTCTGGGACAATAAAGTTATATCTAATCTAATCTACAATATCATTCATTGCTATGCCTTCCACTTCCCAATGGACTTCAAAATTGCGTGTACTTCTCTACATATCTGTGTCTCTTGTCTTTAAAGGTAGAAGTTATTACTGTCTGAGGTGGTTTGAATAAACCTTTGGAATGCGCATAGACCCAGTTCGAAAAGACCACAGTAAATCCAGGTTTCATTCTCTCTGGCTCAGAAAAAGATGAAATAACACGTCTTTGATCTCTAGTAAAGTTTGCACTGCCACGGCCTTCACAAAGTCTTATGGAGTTTTTGTGCTCACCTGCTTCAGTGCACAGCTCCTAGAGAAGTGAATGGAAATGTGGTGTGTTTTCACAGTGGTCTGTCAGCCTATAGAGTTCATATGGAGTTCAGACTGCATCTAAGAGCCTTGTATCTACAGGCTGCAGGTGCCTTCAGTGTTTGCCTGTATAAAAATAATACTGCAAAAAGTAATAGCTAGGAAAGTTAGGATTATTTGAATCAACAATATTTTATA
Source organism: Periophthalmodon schlosseri (assembly GCA_000787095.1). NCBI lineage: Eukaryota > Metazoa > Chordata > Actinopteri > Gobiiformes > Gobiidae > Periophthalmodon > Periophthalmodon schlosseri. Next base: position 23,306 of record KN485761.1, read on the forward strand.
GGTTTAGGTTTGATTTGACAATGCATCCCTCACTTACCTTATGCATTCTGACATCCTAATTATTCACCACAATCGCTTTTCACAACTTTTAGAGGCCAGAGTGGAGTTTACCCTCATGGTAGATCTAACAACTAGCATGCTACTAACGCACTTCCTGTTTTGTTGAGAATAAAATCTATAATACATGAAAAAAATAGGTACAGGCCTTTTAAAAGTCTTGAAAGTTTTGTAAGGATTCCAGCCCAATTCAAATCAATTAATTGCCCAGCTCTATATTGGTACGTGAGTATTTGTAATGTAAGAATAAAAAGTGTATTGTAACTGTATGGGTATGAAAACAAAAAAAAAACCTTGTTCCTTGGTAGATAACAGTCTTGTTCTTATTTAAAGCCATATTAACTTCCCTATACATTATGTTCTGCTGAATTATAGGCATCACCTTATTCTAATGACAAATGTGTTTACTTGAGTTTATCGCCCCTCGCAGCTGGACCCACACAGCAGACGCCTTTTTCCACAGTCACGCAGGACTAATTAAAATTATACATAGTGGCTGTTTTACCCTGCTTTGACCTTTTTCACAATACCCGTTTAATGCAGTTTTGCGTATACATATTTCTATATTCTGGATGTAAAGTAAATCCACCCACATCTCTTGCCTCACAAAGTCCATTGCGTTACACTTCCTAAGAAAGACTGTCAGTCCACAGTTCTCTTCTGCGTAATCTTTGTTAAGTACGGTGATTTGCATATTTTAATTGACTAAATGTTTCTTTTCTTTTTCTAATTTCCGTATTTATTAGGACAGTTTTTGCTTTATGGATTCCACAATCTAGTTCTCATTTAATGACGTAATGGGTCTATGGAAGAATCAATAGATACCTCGAAACCATCCCTAATTGTAAATCACCTCGCATTACATTTCTCTTGGATCATGATGAGTGTAGTGGGGCCAGACCAGACCAAAGACACATGTTAGTACTTTAACTTTTAGAGCTTTGCGATAATTTAGTCGTTCATCGTAGTGTTTGGTATATCGTTGCCTAGCTGCGGTAGTCTTGTTTTTCACATTGTAGACTTGGTTGACGCAGTCGGTTTCCAGATTAACCAGTTTAAAGTGGTTGAAATATTTCACTATTTCCACATTTAGAGATTTAAAGAAGGTCACTCTACTTGGAGGCAGCTGACTGGTGAATTAATGGGGGAATGTTGGATTGACATGCTGCACTAGTTGCTAAGTAACACTCGGTCTGCCCTGAGGGACTGGGGCAGGTCTGACCTTTACATGTTGGACTTTTATGTGTAATGTGCAATGGGATGGATGCAGGAGAATGAAGATATCATATTTTGCTTGCTAATTGTATTCATATTGCTCTGTTTTAAAGTATTTTAGAGTATATAGGTCTTATGTGTAAATAATAATAGTGGTTATTTTCTGATTGAGTCTGCACTTTCTTTGTGGTGGCACTTCCGGTTGAGCAGGAATCCCATTTAAATAGAGAATTTGAGAAAAGTTTTGCTGTTAAAATCTGATATAAAGTAGGTTGATTTGTGTAAAACGTTCTATGTCCATGTGACCAGCAAGTCAACACTGCACCCTTTGTCTGAGAGGCTTTAAAATGGCTCTGTAGTCCATATAGAACTTATTTGCTGTCAAGATCAGCAGCCCCATGCAAAATAATACAACCAGAATGATGATGGCAGCGCCCACGGCAACTTCCGGAATAAGGTGAATAACTCCGTAACACCCACTGTCTATTTCTAAAAACATTATTTGCCCATAAGTATTTTTTTTTTTTTGTAGAATTTGGTGTTCATGTTTAAATGGAGCAAGTTACGCAAACCCAACTTCCCACCCTGCTCTATAATCATCATAATCATCTTGGATGTGTTCCGCACCATTTGCTCTGGGTCTGGTCGGCATCACTTGTACCGTCTGCTATTCCGCACACTGTAGACCACCTCTGACGTCATAATGCCAACACATGCTTCCACACTTCAATAATGCACTGTACTATATGCAAACTATACATGTGGATATATGAGAATGGTCCTGCCCAGTGCCCTGTTGAAGGCGGCCTGTGTTGTAGACTTGTGTATAAATAATTCAAAAGAAAACGTGGGGCGATCATCGGGGTGAGGTGCAAAGAGCTGAGAGTAATGGCACAGGCGGTTGCTGTGTTTTTCCACGTATCGATTTTCTATATTCTGTTGCCTTGTGCTGCTCAAAAGATTTCATTTCTGGTGCATTTGTGAGATCTGCGCAGGTCTGAGAGCATCGATCAATAGATGATGCTAGGCCAAGTATCTGCTACTTATGGAGAGTGCTCACAAGTGGAAAGTATTAGGATTTTCCACAGGATCAAACACAGACAAAATGATTTTAAAGAAAAATATGTTTTTAACCTGTTGGGTAAAAGGTTTTATTGTTGTTGCCTTAAAATATCAGTAGTTTGTGTTTTTTGATAGCTAAAAATTCAGACGGGATCCAAACCAAATACAAGAACCAATACAAGAATGTAATCCATTTCCCTGGCATAAAAAAATCTAGAAAGTTTACATGAAGTTTGACATGATACTGGCTAAAAAGAAATGAACGTGCAAGATTTTTTTAAAGAACACATATTATGCTAATTGGTCTTTTGTGAGCTTTTAACCACGTTAGAATATTGTTTCCTCATTAAAACATATCTGGAGTTGTAGTTAGCTTCATTGCTTGCTTCAGTAAACCTCTGTAAAAGTCCTTTGGTCTGAGCCTCAGAAAACACCCCATTTGAGATTCCCCCAGGATTGTGATGTCATAGATAGAACTCTGTGCTGTTTTAAGTGAACAAATCATCGGCAGACTCGTTTTAAGCATTTCTGCCGTCAAATCATGTTCATTACTGCTGCGTCCTTACACTAAAATATCCGGACACAGTTTACGTAGTTTGTTTTCGTCATGGTAATTCCTTCTGCTGCCAGTAGATGGCAAGCTGCACCAGAAGCTGTGAAATTATGTCTCTTGTCTCTTTTTTAAAATGTATATATATATTTTTTTTTAATTAGGCGTTATTTCAAGTTCTAAATCATGCAATTCCAAAGCAAAGATACTCAAGACCATGTTTCAAAGCCAATAACAATAAACAGTAATGCGTAATATTTGTTCTTTAAAGTGGAGTAAGAAAGTTTGTTCGTAAAGGAAGTAGTGTTTTCCATGGCTTTTAAACTCCACCCAGAATAAATCAATGAGAATGTGGTTGGTGTCTGTGGTAGTGATGGGTTGATGATGCCTCAAGGTGTGTGCAACACATTTCCAACACTATGATGACACGGTGTTGACACGGTGTTGGTGCATTCTACAGTGCCATCTGGCGGCTTAAAAATGAACTGCTTCCTATGCAGAAGCGTTGACACTACGCAGGGCTCGTTCATTCAGACGAACACTTATTTGTGCTAGATGCGCTCTGATATCCAACAAATGAAAGAACTGACCAAGAAGGTAATGCAATCTTATGCAATTAAAGCAAGGAACAGCCTACTGTACAATAAAGTAGGCTATAACTCATAGAGTGACAAGGTGAATGGCTGTGAAAATGATGTAGTGCTTTCAGCAGATCTGCAGTGAGCTTCTCCTGGGACTGATCAAAATGAGCCCACACAGAAGAATGGGCGTGTCTTCTTTTTCTCTGTGGTTCTGTGGTGATGAACAGACACAGAGACAGACTTGAGAGCGCCTCGCCCCACACCAGCTGCTTCAGCGCTCCCGATACGAGCCACAACACATGACACAGTAGATGTATCGGTCATGTGACTTTTCTTACAGTGACACACACAGTGACACAACTCGACATAGGCGTCACTTTCTGAACTCGTTTGGCCCATCACTAGTGTTTGGTTTGTATGTATTGTTTTATTTGCCCTTTAAACAGATCATTTAGAAGTATAGTTTGTAGTAATGTGACTGAAGTTATGGTTACAATCACTTTTAAGGGAATCAAAATGGTCTTGTATTAATATTTTCTCTCTTTTTTTCTATTTTTCAGAGAAAGAACCTCCATCTGCTGCTAAACATCTCCATCTTGGCTCTGAGTGGTGTCCTGCTGCTAGCCTGTCGCTTCTACTGGATGGGAAACAAACCTCCAAACTTCTCCAACTCTGACAACCCGGCCGCAGACTCCCCCTTCCTGCTCACCCGGACCCTCACCTTCTTCTACCTGCCCGTGGTCAACTTCTGGCTCCTCCTATGCCCCCACACGCTCAGCTTTGATTGGTCCATGGATGCTCTACCTTTAATTCGAGAGTTTTCTGATTGGAGGAACTTGCAGACCGTGTTCTTCTACTGTGGATTACTATTGCTGGCTTGGTTTGGATTGTTTAAGCACAAAGCTACAAAAATCAAAGACTCAAATGGTAAAGCTTATATTTATACGAATGGGAGTAATGGTAGCAGTAATGGACATAGCTACCATTGTAATCATGAACAAACAAACTCATATATAAATAACAACATTAGTGAGGAAAATGGTACCAAAAAGCGCTATGAAAACAGGACTGCACTGCCCACCACTGAGAATGTAGTGCTTTTCTCTATAGGTCTATTGGCAATCCCCTTCCTCCCAGCCACAAACCTCTTCTTCTACGTGGGCTTCGTGATCGCAGAGAGGGTGCTCTACATCCCCAGTATGGGCTTCTGTCTGCTGCTGGCTGTGGCCATGAGAGCCCTGAACGTGAGGCTCAGACACAGACGCTCCAGGACTGCGTTGGTCTATTGCAGTGCTGTGCTTATTCTTCTGTTCGGCGCCAAGACTGTTCTGAGGAACAGGGACTGGCAGAACGAGGAGATGCTCTACAAGTCAGGGATCTATGTCAATCCTGCTAAAGGTAAGACCGTGTGAATTTGTCATACCTATGTTGATGTTTTGAATGCGTATTATTGAATTGGGGCCCGACCAATATGGATTTTATGGGAGGGGCGATACAATGCAGATAAAAGGAGCTTTGGGGGAGCCAACAGCCGATATAACAGCCAGTATATTTAGTGATGTAAAAATAAATTGTAAATCTTCAACTGATGACAAAACATAGGTTTGGTTCTATTAGATTTTAAGTTGGGTTTATTTAGGCTGCATTTACTGTTATTCTGCCTCTTTACAGTCATTTTAAAGGCAGTAGGTAGGCCTAATGGTATTTGGACCTCAACAGTGACTGCCCAACATCTGATTCCATTTTTTATGCATTAAAAGTTTGAGAGATTGTTTAGGTCTAACCAACCTCGTAATACCAAGACCTATAATTTTACTGAAAATCTTTTCTGGACTGAAAGCATTTGCATTATGGACATTAGTTATAGCTGTCATAGCTGGCCAGCCTCTTTCATGCATTTAAATTTGAATTTTTCAAGTTTATGGGGAAAAAAATTATAGGAAATTTACGTCCGGAACCGCATTAGGATTTGAAGTGGGCTGGACTGTTGAGTGCCATACATATGTGTGTTTTGGTTTCATTCACACATGTCATGTTAAAGTTTATTATCAGTATATTATCTGTTTTGTTTGAATCACCATGACACCCTCTTAAGTCCATTGCTGTGATTTACTTATCCAGAATAATTTTAGTAATCTTACAATTTGCTTTATACACAAAAATCAGGAATGAAAAACAAGGCTCAAAGAGGAAAACACTGCTGGTCCCCTTTGATCCTCTTCCCCTCTATATAACGCAAAGCAAAATCTCTTTCTAAATGTCCCCTATTCATCACAGGGGAGCAGAGCTGAAATCAAATCCAAAGACTCCTGGTGTGAGAGCTCATCTTGTCCCAATCTCATTCTCAAGAACCCCTCATTTATAAAGTGCTTAAGTCAATACACACACGCAGATTTAAACAGTGCACAGTGTGAAGTCTGCCGTCACCATTTGCCCTTTGTCGTCCTGGAGGGGCATCCGAGTGGTGCCGCCCTCTTGTGATTGGCACTGTCTGCGGGGCGTCTGATGTTCAGTATTGTGTTAGTAGAAGGGCGCAGTCTTCTTCTTTGCAGCAGTGAGGCAGGGCGGGCAGCGGACATGTTGCGTGGCTGATCTCTCTTTCAGATGCTCCGGCCGAGGTGGAGCGTGACAGCTGTTTGTTTTGGCAGCCGTCAGTGGAGTTGCTGCCTCTAATTTATTACAGCTATCATCAAATGTGTCAGAATCCAAAGTGAGCAAATCACATCCTTTCTAAGTTAGTTTTATGAACAGTTAATTCATGTTTTGGCTGTGAATGTGTTATTGATGTTTGCTTGCAATGAAATCGGCAATCTTTCGAGAGAGGACTTTGGATTGCTTCACGTTAGCACTATATATATTCATATTTTATCCAAATATATATTTCTTTAATATAGTGAGCCATTTTGAGAAATCAGTTTGTGTTATTGCAGTTAATGTAAAAGTTAGTATCTTAACTTTAGTTATCTCTTTAAGGAAATGTAATCTGCTTCTTCCGAAAGTTCACTGTAATTGGTTAAATCAACCCTCACCAATTCAGGGCATTGCTGAGGCTGACCAGTTGGAGCTGTGGATGGGGAAAAGAGTCCATCTTTGAGCATTGAGTTGCATTCAAGAGAAAAAAAATAACATATATCGTCAGAGGAATGAGATTAAGATTTGATTCTTATCACCCAGGCCTAATTCAAAACAAATATTACATCTTTGAATGGTCAAAAGTCCTCCAAAAGTTAAAGTCCAATAATATTTTTTGTTCCTCACCACCATTACTTTTTGGGGAGTTCACAGTCTCTCTGCAGACTTGATTCACATGTGACTTTGTACACTATTCATTGCTAATGCCATTAACTGTGCAATGGCCCTATGGTGGTCTCTCTCTCTCTCTCTCTTGGTAGAACCGGTAGTTTTGCCACAAAGCTCTCCCAGCACGTCACCACCTTTTCTCCTCTCAATACAGCAGCTGCTCAAGTCTTTCTTTCACCTTCCAGGTTTACAATAATAAGCCTCTGCCACCTGCTGTTTTCACTTATGAGTTTTTTTTTAAGCAAACACAATGTTGTTATTCTTGCATTTGACTGACCTCTGTTTTTGTGACCTGTCAGCGTGGGGCAACCTGGGAAATGTGCTCAAGAGCCAGGGCAAGATGGAGGAGGCCGAGCATGCGTACAGGAACGCTCTGTACTACCGCAGCAACATGGCCGACATGCTCTACAACCTGTGAGTGACTGATTTTGTGCACTTTAAAAATATCATCCTAATCCTACGTTTTCTCGCTAAATTTCTTTTATTATTAATATTAAGGTACTTCTTTGGTATTTCATTGTCATGTATTATGTTTGTTTTGTTTTTTTTACTTCTTTAGTGGTATCATTATCTTAAAGTTGCTCTATGTAGTATTTCTCGAGGTGGAGGTTTTTGTTTGGCCCAAAATGTTCCACAGTATGGCATTGAACATATCCATTCTGCATTTAATCAATTTCAGGCATATTTATTGCTAAACATAATTCTATCTCCACAGATCTGAACTGTAACTTGACACGGTGACGTCACCCGCTTGATTATATGGAAATAGATCAGTTTAATCCCATGCAGAAGGAACATTCCAGGCAAATCAGTTTAATCACCATGTAGACAAGCAGGTGGTGGACTCTCCTACAGAAAAGTTACATAATGCCCCTTTAATCTAGATGTATTAGTATCAGTATTTTGGCATTATCCCACAGCTTCTAAAGTACCTATTCCCCAGTGTTGCACAGTCCTAACCCTCCATGAATTTTCGCAGTGTTTCACTACGTACCACATGGACAAATAAACCACAGCTTTCCCTTTGATCGCGTTAAGTGGAAGTTGCCTCCGTCTCCTGTTCCATGAGTTCGTATCTGTCTCTGTTATTGATGGCGTTCTGCCTGAGGGAAACCCCGCACATCTCCAGCCATTACTTACAGTGTCCTCTCATGTCTGTGGTCTGTTCTGATCTATATCTCCATCAAACTGAAACCGCTGCCCCTTTTAAGTGTGAGCATCTAAACTGCACATGTGTCATTGGTTTGTGTCTGTTCCAGGGGTTTGCTGCTACAGGAGAGCAACAAGTTCTCTGAGGCCGTTCACTACTATAAACTGGCCATTGGGAGCCGCCCCACTCTGGCTTGTAAGTACAGTGCTCCCTCTGTTTCTCTCGGTCTCTTTTTCTGTCTCTCTCTCCCTCTTGCGCTCTGTCTTCCTTTCTCTCTCTCTCTGTCTTGTTCTCTCTCTCTTTCTGTCTATCTCCAGCTCTTGTGGTTTTGGCTGTGGCTGTGTCCAGGCAACTGTGGACACTGGCACTGGTTATGTCACGACAGAGTGAAAGGTGGCAAAAGGGCATCAGGTTTAAAGACTAATTGAATACAGTGTTTTCAGGCAGAGCACGATTCAATTGATTTATTTTGATTCATTGATTCAGTTTTATTCTTTTCATTAAAAAAAAAGAAATACAAATGGCTTTTAGTATTGATTGTATAAACATAAACAAGACTGATTTTGAATGCGCTAATTAAAATAAAAAACATGTTTTTTTACTGACAGAGGATTGGCTGTTGACCTCTTAAAATCAGCCAAGCATATCATTAGCGATTAGACCTGACTGAATCTTTATCTTGATTAAAAATCTGTAAATTGCTTAGCCGTAATTGTGGATTTGTTATATTTTGTTGTGTATACATAGCCTATGTTAAGTGTGCGCAACATGTTTGTCTTTCCATTGATGCACTGGAGAATTTATTACATTTTGTCAGTTTTAGAACTGAATAAATAAATTGTGGATAACTCTAGCCGTTAGCTGGTCTGAAGTTTTCCTGTTTCTTCTTTCTTTTATGTATTTTCCTATTTTTCCTACAATCCAAATTTCAGTCCCCATAGCAACAGTGTTTTCATTGGGTGAAGCGTAAAAATGTCCTTCTCTCTCACCTGATCATATAAATGAGCTCCCTGCTGTTGGAGCATCGGTCTCTGACAGATAAACAGCAGTCTCTAAAACGTCTCATCTTTTCTTCTTTCCATTCATTAGCGTCCTAATCAAGAACGTGGTCGGACTAGTTAATTACGTCCTAATCAAGAACGTGGTCGGACTAGAACATTTCCATTCAGCGTGCAATTATCCAATCTGCTGGAGCTGATAACACACTTTAATGAATTAGCCCAAGAGGCAACGAGAATGTGACAGTCAGAGAGAGCTTTTAATATGCTGCTTAATATTAGTCATTGTCTAACAGTGGGGAATTTGGACTACTAAAGTGAATACGATTTAGGCCTAGTTTGCAATATGTACTATGTTAACTGTGGTATCATCCAGTTGCTTTCAGATATTAGTCTTATATAAATAATTGTTTTCTCTGTTTTTAAATCTATAAAAGAAATGTGTTGGGTATGTTTGTTTTTCGAGGCAGTGTCTTATCAGTTAAGTTAATGTATTCCTGAAGCTGGACTGGATGTTCCCTGATGAAACCCCTCTGAAACTAATTACTGTATTGGCGTATTGATTGTACTGTATGTCTCTCATGAAAAGTTAAACAATCTTCTGAAATCTCCCACAGTGCGTAGATAAAGGTCAAACCAAAAGCTCCCAAAAGGTCAAATGCCCAGACAGCCTAATTTATCTTTTTGTTCACATTTACAATTCATGATTCTGTTTGTTGCTCCGTCAGCGGCCTACTTGAACACGGGTATTATCCTGATGAACCAGGGCAGAATGGACGAGGCCAAGAGAACATTTCTGACCTGCGCTGACATCCCGGACGAGAATCTGAAGGACCCCCACGCCCACAAGAGCTCCGTCACCAGCTGCTTGTACAACCTGGGCAAACTCCTACACGAGCAGGGACACCAGGAGGTAACTGGCACACTGCAGCGGCTCAGTGTAGGCTAGAGGTCACAAGTCACATGCAGAATATTACTGTCCTACCATCTACTGTTTTCTAATGTATGAAATCATAACAATAATATGTATTTATACGATATTGATCACATGAGAAAGACAGATCATCTGCATGTAGTTTAAATTTGTAGTGGTATTAGCAGCAGTGGTGGAAAAGTAAAAGTACAGATACCAGAGCAAAAAAATAAAAGTAAAAGTATCACATGAAAAAATCTACTTGGGTAAAAGTATTAAAGTACCCCTTTAAAAATGTACTTAAAGAGTAAAAGTATTTTGCGTAGATTCTGAGGTCTTATAAGGCTTCAAATGTATTGATTTTGAAGATTTGTGCTGAATTTTGTTCAACAGAAACAATTAAATTATTTTTTTTTTTCTTAGTTGTTTTTATTTTGTTCAACAAAACAATTAAATTATTTTTTTTTTTCTTAGTTGTTTTTATTTGTATATTTTTGTTTGCTCAAACAAGGAACGTGTTAAAAATAAACTCCTGAGCCTCTTCAGCAGGTCTCAAACTATAACAAAAAATACTTCTACTTTTCAGTCATGTTTAAAAATGTAGTGGAGTAGAAAATACAGATACCTTTTCTCAAATGTAGTGAAGTAAAGTAAAAAGTATCCACTTTAAAATTTACTTAAGTAATGTACATATACCTAAAATTTGCACTTAAGTACAATAGTTTACTGATTAGCAGTGCCTCCCACTTGGTGCTTATACTTATACATTATTGATCCACAAGGTCTGTACCGTATTCACTGTCCCTCCTCCCAGTACGCTACAAGAAAGCGACAAGCAAAACTATGTACGCCGTCTCTGCTATATGTGCATTGTATAATATATATGGTATTGATTACATGAAAAAGAATAATCATGTAATGAGTGCAGCGAATTTGTACTGGTATTAGGAACATGTACCACTTTATTGATCCACAAGGGACATTATTTGGATACTGACAGTAGCTCTGAAATTACAATATAAAACAACAAGTAGAAAGAATTATAATAATAGTAGTAGCAATAAATAGCGTTTATACTTCATGACTGATTAATGTGCATTGTTAAATCACTGCATTTTGCTCAAAAGTGAAGGAGCATGAAACACTTTGTATTAATCTAACAACATGACTTTTACTTGGGATCACATAAAAACATGCATTAGAGGTCTAAAAATAAGACTGCATGTGAACATTCTGAGATGAAGAATGTGTAAAAATGCCTGAAGAAACATTTGGCTGAGAAGCGTTTGGAGAGAGCAACAGGCTTTGAATGGACAGCTTCCAGAATAGCCTGTGTCACTAGGGATTTTGTGTTTTGTGAAGATAATCTTAAGATGTACAAAAACGCTCTCCTTCACACCCCTTAGGACGAGGCGCTTCTCCAACATTCATATTTAGGAGCAACTGTGACGCTA
>JACM01001508.1:0-12253 GCA_000787095.1 Periophthalmodon schlosseri
ATAATAAAAAATGAATAAATAATAATAGATAATAATAATAAATTGTGTGATTCAGTTAAATTTTGTAATTTTTGCTTGATAAAAATTCTTTGATATAAAAAATGTGGCAGAACTCATTTGTTAAATACTACAATAGTTTTGAATTACCATATTTCCCGGACTATAAGTCGTACTTTTTTCATAGTTTGGCTGGGGGTGCGACTTATATATAATTTCACATTTTCATTATTGTCACACTGACAACCGCACGGGCACTCTAGGCTTGTGTACTAGTATGACGACACACATTTTCATTATTGTCACACTGACAACCGCACGGGCACTCTAGGCTTGTGTACCAGTATGACAGCCATGTGGAAGTGGCGCTTCATTTACTTCCGGAGTTGGCGGAGTTGTTTAGAAGCGACACTGAGGATGAAGAATTCAACGGATTTAGTGATTTGGAGTGAGATCGAGAGTAAACTTTGTTAACTAAACATAAAAAACAAGCTATCTGATTACTGTTAATATCTTACGTTAACATACCAGACACGTTTTCAGTTAGCCATCTATGCTTCATGTAGCTGAATAAATATAAATGTGTTATGTTAGCGTGTTGTACTGCTATTCAGCCTGTTGTTCTCCATTTTATTGTTATCATTATAACTTGCCTTTAAAGATAAAATGTTTGTTCTTGGTGTCGAATTTTGTAAAATAAATTTCCCCAAAAAGTGCGACTTATATATGTTTTTTTCTTCATTATTATGCATTTTTTCGTTGGTGCGACTTATACTCCGGAGCAACGTATAGTCCAGAAAATACGGTAGTTATTGGTTCCATTTTTTCCTTCTTTCTCTAGCAGGCTAGCAGTTATAGGGGCCAATTTGGCCATTCCCGCCCACACCGCTGGTTTAGCACGGAGTGGGCACATAGCAACACTGTCAATCAAGCCTGTTGCTAACCCTAGCAGGTGCGACCTCAGGAAAAGGCGGTGCCCAATTTGTCTGTTATTACTGTTCACATCTTGATTTACAGACACAATAGTGAAATAAAAACACCAGGATCATGTAGAGCGGGTTAATACGAACATTTTAAGACCAAAATAATGAGCCTGACAGCAGCAGTTACGGAGAGAGGGGCCACAGCTTTTCAATGTAAAGTGAATTAGAGCCAGAGTCGATGGAGCCGAAAGCGGGCCCAGGCTCACTTCCTATTTGGAACGCAGCAACTAGCAGGTTAGCCATGTTCATTTAAATACACAATCTATGTTTCAAGTCCAGATAAGAACAGTCTATAGTTACGGACATCGTTATGGTTTCATTTGATGAGCTCGTCTATAAAGCACAAATGTCTGGATCATTTACTTTAAAAATACTTATATTCAGATATATTGCAGCACCTATTATTTGTATATATGAATAAGAACATTTTGTCCCTGTATTGTCCAGTTTGTTTACATGTTACATACAGTCCAAACATGGCCGTCAATGTAGACATATGGATGTCCCCTCTCTTCTAGTATTCCATCTCACCGTCACCACCATAACTACTACCAATGTCTCCTCCACCCAAACACAGACCCCACTCACCCCACGGAGCAGACTGGGGGAGGAGGGGGTCAGACAGACAGAACTGGAGCCATATGGAGCGAGATTAGACGTTACAACACGCGACGATGCCCAAAGCTAATACATGCACAGCTTTGCCATGTAGGAACTTAGGACAGAGACCCCAAAATGCCCCTTTTACAGCCAAAAAAAAAAAAAAAAAAAAAATCACCTCTGAAAAGTTACGATTTGAGAAAAAGATCTAATTGCAATTTGTCTGAAAAGCGTTGGGATTAGATTAGAGTTGCAATTTTTGCTAATTATTGATCAACTTGGGCAAAAATGTGAGTAATATTTTACATCATCTGGGCCATAATTGTGACTTCCATTTTGATTTTAGTTTTTCTTTACAAATAGAATTGGATTAATGGTCCTATATTATACAAAAACGACTTGTGAGCTTTATCCATGTTCTAATGTTTTTAACCTCCTCAAAAACATACCTGGAGTTGTGTTTTGTTTCATTCACATATGTTTGAGTAACCCACAAACAAACTGGACTTTTCATCTCCAGAGCTCAAAATGCTCTGTTCCACCTTGTGATGTCATGAAATGGTAGTTTTTAAGTTAGCAGCTCCTTTTACCTTTAGTTCAGTAGAGATTGGCAATACCAGGGTTTGAACCAGGACTACAGGGCTAGTCGGGGTTCTAGGTCAGGATCTGAACCAGGACTACAGGGCTAGTCGGGGTTCTAGACCAGGACTAGGATCAGGGCGGCGTTTGAGCCTGTTGTGATGGGAGGAGCCGGCTGTTCTCGCGCTTGAGTTGTTAAGTGGAGCGCTTCAGAGCGCCAGGTTCACAGACAAAGAGGCTGCACTTTAACTCCCCATCCACAGATACAGGAAGGTTTAAAAACAGAGCGCCTGGTAGAAATCAGGGCTGGGCTTTCTGAGCCAATACCGATATCGAATATATGTGCTGCTGTGGCCGATATTTACAGATACTGATATTCTTCTTTTAAAATCCAGAGTGAGACCCACACGTGTATGTCACACGTGTCTCAAGTTAAAGTTCAACTTCACGTTTGTCAAAATAATACAATTTATTTATTTTTATGTAAAATGCAGCCATAGAGAACTGTCTGTATCAAATATCAGTATCAAGTAGGACTGAGGATGGGGCCAAACAATCAAATCTGGACAATTACAATTTTAGCGGAGGCTCTTTCAAACAGAGGAGGCTCTTTCAAACAGAGGAGGCTCTTTCAAACAGAGATCTAATAGTAACTGCACAATAACCTGCTTTGGAAGTAAAGTCAGGAGTAAACTTGTTTCATAATAATCCTCCATTTCATGGTTTTTCAAAATCTCGATTTTTTAAAACTCAAATTAATCAAATTAAATTGATTAATTGCCCAGCTCTAGTATCAAGCATCAATATTGGCTGATACTGAAACCGATATATTGCCCATCCCCAGTAAAAATATGCAATTGCTTTTTTACATTTTTTATTATTTATGTAAAAAGTCTCTGTACCAGAACTAGTTCATTTTAAACTGTTCGCAGTGGTCCAAAGTTGTTCCTCTCTTACCTTATGCATTCAGAACATCCTAATGATTCACCATGATGAGTTTATAAGCGCTTTTCACTACTCTCAAGAAAATCAATAATCATGATTGATCAATGAGGGAAGAAAATCATCTGCCCCAATTTTAGAACGTGTTTGTAAAGGTCTGAACTACAGAGTTAGCAGGGAGAGCAACCGACACACAGGGGAGGGCATCCGACACACAGGGGGGAGGGCATCCGACACACAGGGACATTTCAGAACGCGTTTGTAGAGGTCTGAACTATAGAGTTAACAGCTTTTACACAGAATGAGACCCCATGGAGACACAGGGAGGGCATCTGACACACAGGGACATTTAGTTCTCCAAGAATAGATGCCCAGGGCATCCGCACACAGGGGGGAGGGCATCTGACACACAGGGACATTTCAGAACGCGTTTGTAGAGGTCTGAACTATAGAGTTAACAGCTTTTACACAGAATGAGACCCCATGGAGACACAGGGAGGGCATCTGACACACAGGGACATTTAGTTCTCCAAGAATAGATGCCCAAAATATGACAGCCTTTGTGATGTGATGAAAATCGCCCATTCAAATTACATTTTTGTCTTGAAAAGCAATGTACTAGCAATGTCAAGATACTAAAACTTCAAACTTGATTTTGATACTGAGGAATAGACTCGATACTTGATACCAATCCCGATACCACAATGATAATAAAAACACTTTTAGACAATAGAATGTGATTTTCCACATTAAATAGTAGTACTTTCTTTTCTATTCCCATGTGGCCTTATATCTGTGTAATCCCTCAGTCGTCCAGGTAGGTTCCACAGTGGTCCTTGGGCGTATACTAGACTGTGTCTTATACTCGCTCTCAGAAGAAGGAGGGGAAGGGAGGAGAGAGGGCAAAGGAATGGAGAAAGGGAGAGAGAGGAAGAAAGACAAGAGGAAAAAGGAGATCAGAGAAAGAGGGAGAGAGGAGGAGAAAGAGAAAGGGGAGGGATAGTGGGAGAGGAAGGAGGTAAAAGAATGGGGAGGAAGAGATGAGGAGAGGGGAAGGAAACAAAGAGGGTATAGGAATGTAGGGTGAGAAAAGAGAGAGAGAGGAGGGGAAGAGAGAAAAGAGAACAGTGCTCATTGGTCCAGGTAGGTTCCATAGTGGTCCATGAGCGTATACTAGTCTATGTGTCTTATACTTGTTCTGATACAGCTCAAGATCATTCTAAATCTATTCAGGAAAGCTTCATTTCTGTCCTGTCAATGGGACTTTTTGTAGTATTGATACCTGGGAACAATGAGGATCTATTTTCAATACTAGTTTTAAATTCGATTAGGATCTGATTATCACCAGTTTACTTTACATCTGTTTAAATACTGAAGAGCTAGCCTTAGGGTTCCTCTTTAATGTGAGCGTCTGGTCTCAAAAGTCTATGTTAGAAAAGAGGAAGTGAAATCAGCTCACTGAGTTTTATTAGGCACAGAATAAACAACCACAACTCTGAACCGCACTGCACTCAAATAACTTAGATTTTAAAGTCCCATAAAGCACTATTCTCTGATCTCTCCTAATGCGGTTTCCTCATCAAAAACAGACCTGGAGTTGTGTTTTATTTCATTCACACATGTTTAACATGCAAACTCTGCATATTTAGGCTGGAGCACTCTGTTCCACCTTGTGATGTTATCAAGTTGTAATACAGGAAGTTCTCCACTGTGTTTTTAAACTCCACACACCTTCACTAGAATCATTTGGAAAGGAGCTGTTAACTTGAAAACTACCACTTCATGACATCACAAGGTGGAACAGAGCATTTTGAGCTTTGGAGATGTAGACAGACTAATAAAGGGTTACTCAAACAATCACTCCAAATACAACGACTAGAACATGGTCTAAAGATCTGAAAAGTCCAGTTACTCAAACAACACTCCAAAAACAACGACTAGAACATGGTCTAAAGATCTGAAAAGTCCAGTTTGAAGAATAGCTTTGGAAACGCAGAGGCCAGAGATGAGTCAGAGCTGATGGAGCAGACTAACAGGTCAATGAGAGAGAGAGAGAGTGAGAACGTGAGAGAGAGAGAGAGAGCGAGAGAGAGGTACTGTGCAACCTGCGGCCAGACAGCAGCTACTGTTTTTAGCATTATTCAAACTACTGCATTCTATTTTACATGTTCTTACAGCTGGGAAACTACATGACCACATAAAAGTCTGAACGCTCCCTCTCATTCAATGTTTTATTTTTTATTTTTACTACTTTCTTCATTTTTATAATCAGACAGAAGACATCACGCATATGAAGTAAAATATATGAAATTATGTAGTATCTGCCCTTTGCTCTGTCAAAAAATATGATTTAACTTTTTCTCTTTACTACATAATCCCATATATCTTACTTCATATATTTGATGTCTTCTGTGTGTTTATAAAATGTAGAAAAAGCACACTGAGAGGGTGTGTCCAAACTTTTGTCTGGTTGTGTATTTTTAAAAGGGGGGATACTTTCAGTATTCTGTCAAAAAAAGTCAAATATATACTCACTTCTTCCCTTCTCTTTCCTCTCCCTCTCCCCTTCCTTCACCTCCTCTCTCCTTCCTTTCTTCCTTCCCTTCCTTCCCTCCCTTTCCTTCCTTCCTTCCTTCTCTCCCTCGCTCCCTTTTCCTTCCTTCTATCCCTCTCCCTCTCTCCTTCCTTCTCTCCCTCTCCTTCCTTCTCTCCCTCTCTCTCCCTCTCCCTCCTTCCTTCTCTCCCTCTCTCTCTCTCTCTCCTTCCTTCTCATCCTTCCTTTTCTCCCTCTCTTCTGAGTATTGGACACTTGCATCTCCACACACAGGGCAGAGGGGGGTATGTTGTTTCTTTACAAACTCTGGACAAACGAACCAAAGGAGGCCCCAAAATGGAAGCCCCAAAATGGAGCCTGGGGTCACGGGACGTCCCACAGAGAGACAGCTTTTCACCATCACTGAAACCATTATGTCCAGAACAAAACTGACCAGACCCGCACGAACAATACAAACAAGAGAAGCACGCGTCTTTAACCACTGGGATTTGACCACAGGGATCTGACCACATAAGATAAATGGGACTTAAATCAGACCTGTTCTTCAAACTGTTCTGTTCAGATCTTTTAACCATGTTCTAGTCGTTTCTTCCCACTGAGCCTCTGAAGTTGTATTTGGAGTGATTCATGTTTGAATAATCTTTAATCTCTTATTTTCAAGATGCCATTTCGCAGATCTACCCCCGTTTTCACCTCCACCGGTACACGCCCACTGTGACATACATGCCCACTGTGACGTACACACTTCCTTCTCCAGTTTTATTTTCTTAATCGGTGATACGCGTAGGATTCGGCAACGTCGCGTAGTCATTTTGGTACAAATGAAAAAAATGGGCTGTTCGCTAGTGTAATGTGCAGCTGTCCATAGGGGGCGCCGACAGCAACGCCATCGTTTTGTTGGGATGATGTTTACGGTGATATCTCCCACTGGGCAATTTCCTAATGTGGAACTTGTGGACTTGTTTCTTTTATGAAGTTGTTTTAGATGAATATTGCGATTTAAATGTGCAAATTACAACATAATGATCCACGAGTGTCAGAGATTAGAACTATAGAGAGACACAAGCACAAAAGGGCTGATTTAATGAGCAGTTAGAGAGATTACTTTATAAGAGTGCCAAATATGCCAATACTGGTGCATTTTCATGTTTAATTTGAAATTCGGGACGATACAAACCAAAATATAATTTCATCAGTAGAATATTTATCGTTCAACATAAAAGAACCATTATGTCAGTGAACTGGCCCGCAGCTACTGTTAGCATTATTCAAACTGCTGCTCTGTTTTTGTGTTTTTCCTACAGTTGGACCTCAAATATTTTTAAAGGGGATACTAACCTTTATTTTAACACTAATACAACGAGATAGCTGCATTACATGACTACTGCACTCTTATAGGTGTGCGGTTAAAAAAGGGGCTTGGGAAGAGTTTGTAGTAAATTAGAGAATTATCAACCCAAAAATATCGGTCCAAAAAATACCATCCAAAAAATACCACACACATAAAACCCAAGTAGAACTGTAACCTTGCTCACAAATTACAAATTCTACTTCTCTGGTCAAATATATAGACCACTGCCCCCTAGAGTCTACACGCTTCAACAGCCCCAGAGCCACCACCAGAAAAGTTACACAGTGCTTCTTTAACTTGTGCTAAAAAGCTCCAAAAAAAAAAGAAAAAAAGTCTTGACCCACAAACCCAAATACACCAAACTGCCGTCACGCTCGTCTGAACTCCTGTTGTACCAAACGTGAAACAACCTGAAAACAACTTGTTATTTCAACTACAGCTGAACAATTAATCGTGACTGAATTGAAATTTGAATGGACACAATTAGAGCAAATCACAAAGACAACTAGCAGCAACTAGTTATAAAGTAGGGGATTACTGTAATCAGATTACTTTTTTAGTAAAGCCATAATGTAACTAGTTACCACTGAATATTGCGCAATTAGATTACAGTTACTTGGCCTAGTAATTTTTAGTTACTTTTTTCCTTTCCATAAATGTGTTTAGTCCGTAGACCGGTGTGGTAAAACAGTAGAGCAGGGATGAGATGTCCTGTGTCAGACACAGATCAGCTGTGAACCAAAACAACACAAGCACTGGTCTATGGAGGACTGTGGGCCACCTCCGTGTGGACTCCAGGTCTAGAACACAAAGGGGCATCGGTGTGAACCACTCAGGGTTTTAGAAGACTGTTCTTGAGCCGTTTCATTTTTTCAAAGTAACTTATAGTAATCAGTAATCAGATTACTTCTGAAATAAAGTAATCAGTAGTGATTAGACTGAACGGTTTATTCTGCACCCGTCTCTTAATGTTCATTTTATGTGTGATTGCGATTTTAATGTCTTTCTTATTCTGTAAAGCCCTTTGAATTACTTTGTGTACAAACTGTGCTATACAAATAAACTTTGCCTTGATTACTTTTAGAATGAGTAATAGTGTTCTTTTTTTTTTTTCACACTCACTGCCTTGTCTTCAGTAAAAGAACCAGAGCTCCTCTCACAGACCCAGTGATGATGCTTCATATGGAGAAGTAAATGAAATCTTATCTCAATATCTCCACAGCACAGAATATGAACAACATGTGTAATATTCAAATGGCCTATACATTACACATAAAGGCTGCCTGATCTGCAACGCATGTGATTTCAATGAAGACGCACTGTGCATGTTCATATATTTGGCTAATCAGATTTAGCATCCCCAGAGTGGAAGACGCTAATGTGTTTTTATTAAAATGTACAAGGACTGTGCAGTGTGTCCAGTGATGTGTGCTCCTCATGTTCACATTATGGCATCAGTTATTTTAGTTATTCAATTCAAAATACAATCTTCTCAATTTTTTACCATTCTCAAACACACAGTATGGACAGTCTTAGAGTACAGGTCTTAAAACAGCAGATTTCCAGATTGTATACGTCACGACACGACAAAACACGACAACAACACAGGAAGGGTATCTGACACACGCAGGGGAGGGAATCTGACACAATTTAGAACATGTTTGTACAGATCTAAACTACAGAGTTATCAGTTTTTATGCAGAATAAAACAGGACATTTTGTTGTTTGTGGAGAAATTATAGCAGCTGTAGTAAATGAAACTAAACATTTTATATTATTAGGATTTCATACTTCAGTCCTGTCCAAATGATCCTTCCTGAAACGTTTAAAGTCCCCTGGGAAGTAAATTATGTAAACACCATTTCCACATCACATTCTCACCATTTCTTTATTATGTTTCCAATCTTTTTCAGCCCTGTAGAAAACACTTCCTTTTTCCTAAACGTGCATTGAACTCGCCATTCTAATCGCCGCAGATCTGGTAGTATGAGTCATAAGTGACAAAAGGCCAGACGGAGCCGCGCACCTGTACAAGGGGGAGAGAATGTAGTACTAGCAACTTAAATATTTGCTACATTTAAACAAATATATACTCAAAACAGATAAAACTAACAACTGGAGCCTGCTCATCACTGCACAGTAGTGATGTCACGATACAAAAACTCGATTTCGATCCCAAGGAACTTGACTTGATAAAAAACTCTTTCTTTAGACAACAGAATGTGATTTTCCACATTAAATAGTAGTACTTTCTTTTTTATTCCCATGTGGTCTTATATCTGTGTAATCCCTCAGTCGTCCAGGTAGGTTCCATAGTGGTCCATGGGCGTGTACTAGTCTATGTGTCTTATACTTGTGAAAGATACAGCTCAAGATCATTCGAAAGCTATTCAGGAAAGGTTCACTTCTGTCCCTGTTTTAGTATCGATACTTGCTCAAATGAGTTCACTTCTTCCCTGTTTTAGTATCGATACTTGCTCAAATGAGTATCTATTTTCGATACTAGTTTTAGTATCGATTTTCGATATTTTGACAAACTTACTGCATTGGTTTAAAATTCAGTAGCCATTTTGAACTCACACTAGCCACACACACACACACACACACACACACACACACACACACACACACACACACACACACACACACACACGTTACACTGTGCTCATTAACTTGCAATGCAACTAGTAAATCAAGCTATTAATTAAAAAAAAGACACAAAATAAATATTTACTTTGTTCCAAAAAAATGCGTTTTGGAAATGTATAGAAAGAGAAATAGCAAGATGTCACATTTATGCCAGAAAGCTAAAGATAATTAATAACCAGACTCAAGTGTGTAGTTAAAGTGATATTAATAAAAACTAAATTATGTTAAAATCTTGTCGCTAATGTGAAACTATACGGAACACAACGCTTATTCAAGGGTTAAAGGAAGAGATGCGGGGATCCAGTGTTATGATTAATTTCCTATAGGTGCACGTCTGAGCCCTTTGTCCCATTTTGCGTGGGGAAAACGTGGGTGACGTACAGGTGTGTGGGTGCTGTTCCCGGATCTAGCATCATCAATACAATGAGTTATATCACGCCGAACGCCACTTACTGCTCAGAAAGCGCGAATATCCAGTGGTACATTTGAGGTAGAAATGGCTGTACAGGTGGAACGACTGTTATCGGCCGTGCAGCTGTTGATCGTAATGGTTAAAAAGGCGCCTTCGATACAACAGCATCGTGGTCACAACAAACGCTACAGTCCAGGGACCCGCGCGCAGACCCATGACACAAGCCAAACAACGCGATTCCAAACTACAATATTGACCTAACTGACCATTTAACGCGAATAATCCACGTTTTTTTGTGGTGTTTACGTGATACTCCGCTGTCATCGTGGATAATAGCAGCGTTCTGAGACAAGACGATCTGTTCTCGATGGCGAAGGTTCAAATTCAGATCAAATTTAAAGCCCCGTATTTGGAGATTTCGGTTCATTTTGTCGCTGTGGCTTCGCAAATGCGTCGAAAATGCGCGCAGATCTTAAGATAAACGTAAACACAACGTGAATAAACAGTATCGTAAAGCGAGCACGACACGGAAGGAAGGAGAGCAGGGGAAGGTTGATGTTAAATCCCCACACACACACACAGACACACGCACGCATGCACAACGCGAGGCGAGGAGTAGTGCGTGCTTGGAGAAATACACGCCAAAACGTGACTGTACAACCAACATAACCGCTACTACTTCTCGTAAAAGCGACTAAACGTGAATAATATAAGTAAAGAGTCATTTCTAGTGCTAAAAAATCCAGATAACACACGTTTGGCCTGGTTTGTTTTCCCGTGGAGGCCTCCGTACAGCCGCGGCATTAGCGCAGCGATCGCCTCCCCTCCACAACCGCTTTGTACCGCGTCGCTTACCAGGTCCGAGGGCTTCCATGGCCGAGGCCTCTCTCTCCGTCTCTGTCCCGGCCTGACGGCTCCGTACCGACGCTGAAATTGGGGGCGGTATCGCGAAGCTGAAAAGGGACTATTTAGAAAACGAAATAAAGGTAAACGCGAGGGAGCCTGCCGCTTGCTGCCGCCTGCGCTGGACTGAACTGTGCTTCTGCCGCTGCCGCTGCTCGGGCTGGGGATTTGTAACTGCGCATGCGTCAGGGAACAAGCGTTTACCCACCATCTGCGCATGCGTAATGTACTGTTTTTATTTTAATTCATCTTTTTATAATATTTTGATTTTTTAATTACTTAATAAATACCCTGCATTTAAATTAATTAAATGAATCGTAATGTACTACAAAATAGATTCTATAGATATAGAGAATTATATAAACTATATAGAGTATAGATATTCTTATGGTCAAAGTGAAACATAAATGTGTTATTGGGAAAAAATAAACAAAATAAAACCCTTTACCTAGTTAGGGTAGGGTTGTTAATAATTGATCATAATTGTTAATAATTTCATAATGCAACAAGAATGAGATAAAATTCAATAGAATTAGTAATGTATAAGGAGTACGTTTTTAGTTATATCTTTAATGTAAAGAAATATATTTGATAATATAGTAAAACATATGTGGCTGGTGGTGCAACATAATAAAGTACAAGTAGTAAAGTACTGTACTTAAGTATAAACTTTAGGTATCTGTACTATACTTAAGTACATTTTAAAGTGGGTACTTTTTACTTTTACTTCACTATATTTGAGAGCAGATATCTGTACAAATCTTTATCAGAATCACTACATTTAAAGCTTTATTCTCAAACTCTGTACGAAACTCTGTAAGTACGTTTGTACTTTAATAGTTTTACTTAAGTAGAGTTTTTCATGTGATACTTTTACTTCAGTTTCTTGTTTTTCGTTTTTTTCTCTGGTATCTGTACTTACTTAAGTAACAAATTTGAGAACTTCTTCCACCACTGTATGTGGCACCACAAGTCTGGTTAGGAGATTCACTGTATTTATTGCTTTGTCTAAAACTACTTTTTTTGTGTGTTTGAACAGTTTTAAAAGCGCTTCTGGGGACTGGTGTCTAATCTATGTTTGTTGTATCTGTCCCCATTCAAACAAACAATAAAAAAAAAAATAAATGTTTTTTTTCTATGCCTCATAATTTATGCAATTTAGTGGTCACTTTAGTTTCTTTCCGCTTGAAGCTCTCGGTGTAGCATAGACTGTATTAAGAAGAAATGTATATATACAGTCTATGGGACGTAGATTGCATAAGAGATGGAAGAATAGGTTTCTT
>KN485764.1:13804-35969 GCA_000787095.1 Periophthalmodon schlosseri
GGCCCCAGGGCCAGCGCCTCCAGCTGTCCAACCCTGAGTCTCTCTGTCATACAGCTTCCTCAGTTCTGTCTGCAAAGCCATTAGTACTGCGAGGCAAGGATTTAGCAACAGAGCAATGGAGCTGGAAAGACCAGCGGGACTCTTGCGCTGCTCCAAATGGTGGATCTTCCTCAAAAGTTCAGCCAGTAAGTGAAAAATTAGTTCTTTGATTGAAGGAGCCAGATCAGTAGTCCACAATAAACCACCTGTAGAAAGGTAGAAGAGTGAGCCTGCTGCCATGTTAAGATGTGTAAAAGTAAAAGGTACACAGTGACAAACCTAAAAGCTCTACAACTTGAAGCAAGACAGAAGAAGGTACTGTGTCTAACTCTTCCTCTGACCGCTCACTGCCTTCCACAAGCTTCCATGTCAACAGTTGCTCTGCAAATGCCATGGCCAAAGGAAACTCAAGAGGTAGGGAATGCAAAACCAAAACAGCACCAGGAGGAGGAGACACTCCTGAAAAAAAAAACAACAAAAAAACATTATCAAATGGTACGCAATCCTTCCTGAAACGTAAAAGCATTGTAATACCAACCTAATTTGACGTGTACTTTATCAGTGGGAATGAGAACAGAGGGGAACTGATTTGTAGTTGGAGGAGGGGTGAGGCCTGTGTTGGTTGGTGATGCATCCAGAGGATAACACACTGCCTCCATCAAATTCAACTGACCATTCCGGCGTACTTTATGACCCTGGCCATACACCATGACCCGTGCCCAGGGAGCCTTGTATAGGCTAGAGCTACAGAGAACAATAAATCTTTAATCTTTAAAATTTAAAAAAAGACACATTTGAGATGAATAAAATTATTAACTTGAAAACATACTCTTTGCGACATCCAAGTTGGCTTTCCTTACAAGAGACAATTACAAAGGCTGCCCCAGGAAAACTGACATCCATGCTAACTTTTGACTCAGTCACAGGAAACTCTTCAGATGTGAACTGCTCTGGAGCATTCTGACACAAACAGAATTTTAAAAATAAACATTAGCAAAAACATTAGGCACTTCAACGCCTCACCACCATAAAATCAACTGACCTGTAGAAAACAGCATATTTGCTTGGTGAGCTCCAGGAGGCTTTCTTCCCCTTGATGTAAGGCACGGGTGATGGCCACAGTCAACCACTCACAAATAGGCTGAGCATTGCCCTGATAAAATAAGTCAGTAGGAGAGCAGCTCTGACTCTGGAGGTTATGAAGCAATGACTGGGCCAGCAGGATTGAGTTAGAACTAATAGTGCCGTCTGTAGGAAGAATAAGGATTATTAAGGATTACTATAAAGAAATGTTACTGTTAGTCATCATGGGCAGTTGCAGAACAGACTGACCAGGCAAAGGCGGTGCCAGCAGCTGATTAGACAGAAGTTGCAAGTGTTCCAGAGTAATGTCACGAATAGCGGGAATATGAAAAAGACGTGTGAAAGTGTGGGGATTCTTGGGAGCAAAAATATTGAGCAAGGCCATTCTACAGTACAGGCGAGCTAGGGCACTTTCACATCGCAGTAGCTCCCTGTGGAATGATTGTAACAGGTAAATGCAATTTACAATTTATGAGGGGTTGTAAATAAATATTAAGAACCACAAAGGTAATAAGACCTGTGAATCTGAATGTTGCTCGAGTCAAGTGAGACTAAGCCATTGGAGGCAGTCCTTCGAGATCCTGCAGGTGGGCGTTCAAGCATCTCAATTGGATACCAATATCTGACCAACACACCCTCACTGCGGAGGTACGTTTCAAGTTGTACCAGCTCATTTACCTGCATGGAGGATTGGTCAATGCAGCATATGACACATTGCTTCTATCCTGACCTAAATATAACTTACAGAATCTACATCTAGCACTGCTCCATGTAGTCCAAATGTTTTCAGCATTCCTCGGATGGCAAATTTTGGCAATGCGGTTCCTCCAGTAGTGCTGCTGGTATTGTTGCTGTCTGGGCAACGGATGACGACAGTCAAGCCTGGTTGGGGAAATGAATGTCATTATTGTTATTGATTATTGGCATTGGTGGAGAATAATCCACTATAATCAAAGCAGAGCAGATGCTACCTTTGCGAACTTTATCAATGGTAAACTTGTTGGCCTCATCTTTAATGTCCTCAATAGTAGGGAGATAGAGATCTCGAGGAATACCCCCATTCTCCTCATAGAGAAATTCAACAGTCTGCCTTGCTATGTCAACCATACCTGCCACAATTTAGAAAAGATACAGTACAGATACATAGGATAACCAAAATTAGCATTTCTGAGACTTCAGTGTTAAGTATCTATAGATAACACTCCAGCTTTGTGAACCAAATAATTAGCTTAATTCAACTGTTTCTCTACTAGTGCACCTTCAATTATAGTATATTAGAGGAATTTAATTCAATAATTTCAGAAACTTTATCAACTGAAATACCAAGCTGTAGAGCTCCTTTGATCTGGTCAAGTCCAGATTTTCTTTCAGCTTCATTGCGGAACCGCCTTCGAATCGTTGGAAATACTTTGGTCTCCCAGGCTTTAACCAACAAGGCATAGTGATCTTCCTGTTCATAAAAAATACAAAAAACAACACAATACAAATACAGCACTATGAATATAAACCACAATATTTTGTCTGTACTTACTCGAGGGACATCATCATCATCCTCGTCATCACTTTCATCATCAGCAATAGGGGGAGGATGTGGGTCGGGCCCTGAGGTGACCAAATTCTCATAACTCAGTTCTACTTTGTAATGACATGACAGGTCACTGTTGTACTCTGTACCCACAAAAAAGAACAATAAATATCCATAACTATACAATCCATACAGGCATTTTGAGGGGTTCAAGTGGCAGACTTACGTTGCTGAGTAACTGCAACAGCTGCAATCCGGCATGGTGGCCCATGAGACCCAGAGTCTGACGTAACACTAGCCCCTGCATCGTTATCACTGTCTGAAGCCATTGCAAATGGAAGTGCTTCAAAATTCGCACTTATTTCCTCAGCTAGGTCCACACACAGATCTGCAGCATTCCTGTGTGCTTGGCCTTCTGCATACGCAAATGGTCGGCTTCCAAAGTTGGCACGAATCTTTGCATTCTAGAAATAATGAAGGTTCATATACGCAATTGAAATCAATCGGTCATCAACATAAACTACATTTAACGTACCTTCTTCTGGATATGCACCAGGGGCCACATGCCACCTGCAACATCATCAAGCATTGGCCCGAGTCGTTGACCACAGTAAGTGAAGTAGACCCTTCCTTTAGGGGCCTGTCCAGGGGGTGGAGGAGTTCCTTCAGACCTCTCCCAGCCTATTCCTGCCACATCACCTGTGCCAATGTAAGCAAAATGGCACTTTATCAGGTATCCATGATGACTAATATACACTCTAAATGTTTATAAAAAAATATACAATATAAAATAATGTACGCCACTTTTTTACGTACCAGGAAGTAATGCCACATCCAATCTAACGCTTTTCCACTGGAGAAGGCTGGAGCCATTATAATGCACTGCTCGGCCATTGCTAAAACAGACAACATTTAATGACATCCAAAAAAGTCCTAATAATGCAGAAATAAATGCAACATGCACCAAAACATACTTGTGAAAGAGGCATGTGCCAACTGGATTGGTCCAAGCACCATCTCTTTTCTCTGCCTCTGTGGCAAAACCAAAGGACACAATAGGGCCACTGTCTTCCTCAGAGTCTCCATAGGAGACAATCTCAATTTCCCAGTAAAATGATGGAGCCTGAATGAACACAGAAAACAAGTGATTTACTTCACGATAAATGGTAAATTTCAGTAAAAATAAAATAGTGCATGTTTCTATTGAACTTCCAACCTGAACAGGAACAGGCGATGTAGCATAAATAAATGTCCCTCTGGGCAGCCCTCCGCCAGCACTCGGATCAGCCAGAAAGGTCACCGACGTCAGACGAGAGGAAAACATACAGGCTCGCACTGGAGGGAACACTCGGGATGGACACCAAGTTATTTCTTTTGGCTGAGGAGGTAAGGCCGACAGGGGGCACAGTTTTAATTGGCTTACAACTAAAACACATTTGATTAAAAGTTTGATTTTGTCTACCTGACGTCTGTCAGTCTGCAGTGGAGGAGGAGGGGGTCTTGCACAATCTCTATAAAGCATTCTTACTCTCTCACATTGGGCTTCAACCATACAAAGTCGCTCCCCTGAGAGAAAAAAAAAATACAAATACATTACTGGCTCAAAACATAAAAGAAAGTGCTCCCATCATTAACTCACCGGGGCTACACTCCTGTGCAACTAGATTAAGTACTTCAACAGCAGCAGGGCACTGCTGGATAAACTCTTCACAGAAAGAACTGTCTTCAAGAAGCTGTGCCATGACAAGACATGCCCTAAAATACAGCACATTTTATCACTTTGATTGTAAATCCAATTGTCATAATTAAAGCTTCTTTATCAAGTCAAAATTGCTTCACAAACCTAGTTCTAATTTCAGCCAGTAGGCGCACTGCAGCCATGACTGGACTGGATCCATCCCCTGTAGCAGGCAGTGAAGTGTGTATAGAGAGACTGCCCTCTTGTGGCAATAACATTGATTGCACTGCTTGGACCACTTTTTCTGTGATTGATAACTTGTGAAGTGGAAGAGCCTGGGTAATTTTAAACATCACAACATTATACACACAAATGTATTCTCTATATTAAAATAAAAATTCAGGCTGACTGACCTCTGATCGGGGAGTACACAGGCGTGATATTGGTACTGTTAGGATGTCACTGGATTTGCAAGCTTTTCTGTATTCAGATGAAGGAAACCTGACAGTTGCAATACCCTCTTGTTCATTAATAGACATAACTATACCAACACTGCCCATCACACCTTTACCAACCACCTGGAGGACAGAGAATTTTAATTTGAAGTTGTCATTGTGGCTTTTTAAAAAAGACATCTAAGGCTCTGTGTTCTGTGCTCTGTGTAATTAACCCAGTACTAACCTGGACTTCAGAGCCGATCTTAATAGTTTCTTTGAAGCCGCCCAGGGCACAGAGTGCAGCAACGGCCTGTCTGCCAATGGCTTGAAGCTTAGCCAGTTTCCTGGCACTGCTACTACCATTTTCCAAAATACTCTCAGCATACTTCCCAAGCTGGGGGATAAACATCAGAGCCCTGGAAAGCACCTACAAAGCATTCCAAAGAGCACAGGCAGAACACAAAGAGAAGAAAGTATTTAACTAGTAAAAATAGGAGAATACAATCAAAACCTTTATCCTTTATCCTACCTTTTCAGCTGTGCTCGTCCAGATCTGAGCAGTGTTGGACTCAGGAGCAGTAAGGAGACTATGTAGCAAAGCAATGACCTCAGCAGCCATACTGTTGGCAACATGCCCACTTATGAAAGGCCTCACAGGGTCAGATCTTTAAGAGAATGGGAGACATTTTTTTTTTCAACAGTGCAATCACATTATATACCTAAGTACTAGGATGTCCTGCTACTATATATGGCTATACTATATATACCTAGCTAGATCAGCATTGCGGTCCCTACACACAGCTGTTTGTGCCGTTTTCTTCTTGTCCCCAGAGGTGATCCCTCCAGCTGTCTCCTGGGCCAAAGCTTCCACAGGTGGCCCTACACTAACAATGAGACCAGACTGGGCCCATTTGTTGGCCTTCCTCAGGGCAGCAGACGCCTCCTCAGTGATTACCTCACAACAGCCATTCTAAGTGGACAAAAAACAAGACAGCCAGAACAATAAGAATTAAATTTGAAAGAACAACAATTAATTGATTTTCTTTAGTTAACTGCATACCTTTGTCATGTCTCTGTCCATTTTTACCACCTTTTCCATATTTGCTCCAGTACCTAGCCGAAATGGACGTCCCTCTGAACTGCTGCATTGTAAGGCAATGTTTTAGATTGGAAAATATAGTTCAATTAAACAACTTTAAATGGTGCATTAATTGGGTATGTTACCTTAGAAGTGGCTGTAAGACTTCATGAGATGACTGGTCTTCCCTCTTGTGAATAAATATTGATAGCTTGCCATCAACAGCTTCACCCTCCTCCCCAGCATCTTCAGACTTCAAAGCACCTTTGGAACTGGCTCGAGTTAAACTTGTGTCAGGCTCTGAAGAGCTGGGAGAAAGCAGGGTTTGGCAGCCTAAACCGAATGGATTTTCAATGTTATGTTCCCAAAATGTAATTCAGAGTATGAAAGGATGATAAATAAGTTACAGCAACAAACCTGGCACTACATAATCAGCTAGTTTAGCCAATAGCAACGCAGCAATCCGTGAAGCTGGGTCATTGGCATCTTGTTGCTCTGCATCTAGAGTGTTAATAGAGTAGCTCCATGATGGCAGGGCCACGTTTCCACAGTCCTCCACACTCATGAGAGGCAGAGCAGCTCTGCATAGTTGTAGTATGATAAGAACTAGCTTTGGAGAAGGTCTCTGGTCAAGCAGCAAAGACAACAGCTTTGACACACATGCTGGCTGGCTCAAAATAGCTTTTCCAATGTGGCTCCTTGAAAAGAAAGAAAAAGTTGATTTAAACCTCTACTGTAGATTGTACAGAAAATGTACATATATGAATGACAAACACACATTTATTTGGACAAAACTGGAAATTAATAACGTGTGCATAATACCTAGAGAGGTCATTTAGTAGACTCAGAACATCTTGTAAGGCATCATTGCCAGCTGCTTGATTGCCACAGCACTCTGTGGCTCTGGCCAGGTGATTTGTTAGCAAGCTCGACACCTGTCGCGCTAAACCAGAGTGCACTGCATCTGTAGAGCCACCTTAAATCAAAGCGCATGGTTGTAAAAGGAAAATAGAGAAGTTGCTGGGATCTCGGTTACATAGCATACCTTCAACCTTCTCCCACTCAATGCAACGATTGGCAAGAACCTGAAAGGCAGCCCAGGCCATTGTGGCTACTTTCTGCTTTTTGGTTTGCTTCTCATTGGAGCTGCATTCTCTTTGACCACTGAGGCTGCAAAGTCTATCCATGAGCTGGACAAGACCACTGCGAACTAGGCACTGTTCTTCACTCCTGGAGTAAGCATCAAAAGAACATAAGTGAGGAAAATTATACAGAAAACATACATGTAAAGCCATTACCTTGTATAGGGAATTGTACACAGCAATCCAATGCTATTGGCACAAGCAATGGGGTAGCGAGCACACAGTGAAACTACAGATGTCATGGTCTCCCCAAAGGCATCCTGCACCTGCTCCACCATTCCTCCGCAGGTCAACTCTTCAATCCTGCATAAACAGAATGATCATCTTAGACACTGCAAATGCATACTCATGTTGTGTAAAGTGGACCAAGTCTCACCGTGGACCCCCCTGCAGAACCATAGTGACTGGCCCCACCAGATGTGTAACTCCTCCAACTCTGACAGCAGCCGTCAGCAGCTCTCTCATATGAACAAGAGCCTGCTTGCGGGTGCTGCCTCGTTTCCACCGGGTCTGGGCAGCAGACAGGAAAATACTGCTTGACACCTATGAAAAGAGAGTATCTTTGACTTCTCTACACTGCTGTCAAAACCATATGGCTTAAACTAGAGAGGCTTACAGCTTGATCTGGAGTAGTCCCAATAAACGCAAACAATTGGCCTAGCAACACACTATAGGTTGGTTTGTCACGACTATCTTCTACAGCAAGGGACTGTAGGAGGGTAAAGGAGCTGCTGCGGTGACTTGTTGGATGGTGTCTTCTTCTAAGAAACAAAAAAGCACTTATTTGTGAGCATTGACTTTATTTACAACTAATGTATGGTTAAAAAGAATACCTTTGTGGTGGATGAGTAAACTCAAGATCTTGATTAGCAATCATCTCAAGGTCCGAGGGAGCAGACATGCTGCGCAGGAAGACTGGTTGCTTTACCACAGGAATAACAGTTTTGGCATCTGACACAGATTTAGAAGCTAGAGACATTGAGATGAAACATTTACCCAGTTGTAATATAATTTACCCAATTGTAAAATCAAAATAATTTCATGAACATAATACATTAATACCTGGCCCTGGTGTACCAGCAGGTGTGGTTGTTACACTTCGACAATGTGGCGCAATTGTGACATGAAGCAGAAGTTCAGTCCGGTTCATTACGCTTTTTACAAGTGCCTTTGTTTTAGCCAGAGGGGTGATATTTTTAAGGTGCAGACTGTTGACCTCTTGAAAGAACTTCTCTCTGCAAAAAGACATAAACCTTACAGAATACATTTTCCCTTTTATCATGTACTAATAATTTTATGTATTTGCTGCATAAAACGTGCCTTAGTGCAAGGATAACATTTTCTAAATCACTAAAATCAAGAGGGATCTCCTTCAGGGAACAGAGAAGCTCAAGTTCTTTAATTTTGTTCTAGTGAAAAAGACAAGAAAATATACATCAATAAAAAGCACAACAGGAAACATGAGTTACAGACTAAATTAGAGCCATCACCTCAAAAAAATGATAGTCATGGAAGAATGGTGTGTTGTTTTCCAGCTTGCCCTGCTGAGCCTCCTCTACCTCATTCTGCCACTTTTGTTCCAGTTCTGCAACACTCTGAAAAAATGCAATTATTAGCCACTTTGGTGCTCGCAGGTTCCCAACCTGCTTTACTGAAATGGTATAGGTTAAATAAACTAAGGCTATGATACAAATAAACTGCAAATGCTATCTGCAGTCTATAAATAACAGCTTACCTGCAGCTGCCGTTCCATTGCATTAATCTTCTTAAAGGTTTCAGCCATGATCTTGCACACTAGGTCATATTCTTCAGCATGATCTTCACGGTACTGATAGTTGACCAGTGACTGAAGCGCATCCACCAGGCTGAGATGTTTTATTACACATGATACAATAACTTCCTCCATAACATCTGGTCTGATCACCTCTCTGGAGAATTGATAGTGAGGATCAAAATTATAACAAAAATATGCCTATGCCACCATAACAAGTAGAGCAAAATGAAAATGAAACAGCTTAACCACTAACTTACTTGATACTAGGCCGGAACTGTGGGCGAGCTCTTCCTGACACTTCTCTGAGCCTTGTCATGATCCCTGGAGGCAGGCGAATACGAGGCAAATCAAAATAGGATCCTGGCATAAGACCTGGAGGTGGGATGAGCACATCTGATGGGTAAGTAAACTCCTGATCCTCTTCAATGGTGGGAGGTAGAGGTGAAGGACTGGGGGTGAGGGCTGGAGAAATGGCACCATTGGCCTCAACTTGCCATTGGCACCTGAAATAAACAGTATAACATAGTATGGGTTATTATTTTTAACCTGCTTCTGTTACATTTCTTTCAGTCTTACCTTTGCAGTAGCTTTGAGCAAAGCAAATCATGGCAGGTCTCTTCCTCTCGCGTCACTTCTGGCCCATTATATAAAATCCGAAGCATCGAGCAAGCTAGCACTGATAAACCCAGTGCCAGGTCTGCCAAAAATGGAAGACCGCCAGAGACATCTTCTGATGACTCCTAAAATATAATTATGTTTAGTCACAAAAATGTGCCATCATAGATTATGGCCTTAAAAACAGCACGTTTATTCATTTCAAACTTTTTCAAATGTTTAAAATGTGACCTGGGCTCTGACAGTGCAGGAGAATCCCCACATGGCTTTATCAGGAGTGTTGTGCTCACGTCCACTCCTCATTTCAAAGGAAAAGGTTACAGTGTCACCCTCAACCTGCAAATGCAGAAAAAAAAATATTATTCTAAACGTTATGTCTTGGCTCAGACAGTATTATTACACTAATCATACATTTACCTTGACAAGATCTTTGGGCCAGCCTGTACCCAATACACTGCGACTGCCATAACCCAAAGTGTTTCCTCCATACTCTGCAACTTTACGACTGTTGGTGTTGGGCCCTGCATAAATGACCAACTAAAACAATGGAGAGTTTGTGTGTCACAAAAATGTTAACAAAAACATGACTGCCAACAAAAAGAATATAGCTTATTATTACCTTGTCATAGTCATATTGTGAGGAGCAGCGAGAGTCAAACCGCAGGTACAGACAGCGTGCTCCAGGGATGTGTACAGTCTCCTTAAACTTATAATTGTCTCGCACTGGATGTACAGTTTCAACAGTCTTCCCAGCAGCCCAAGGGGCAGGAATCTTTAACCCAGTTAGGAATCCAGGCTCCTCACGTTCATCAAGAATCCTGATTTATACAAAGAAAACGGCAATATGTTGCTGTATAACAAAGCAATTTGTTATACAGCAACTTATTTTGGCTTAATATTTTACATACTTGTCATCAGCTACACCAGCCTTGGCCCCTGGACAACTAACTGTAGGTGATGTTTCCTCAGAGAACAATGGCGCCTGAGTTTTCAGTAAAAGAGCCGTCTATCAAAACAAAACAAAAAAACATACATATGTATATATAGTACACTGATCAAATAATGCAATTTACACTAACTAGTGTAAAACAAACAAAAGACCAACCTGACTGGTATAGAGAACAAGCTGAACTAACTGAGGCATCAGAGCATCAGCGAGAATGAGGGTCTGCAGGTTAGGATGCATCAATGAGGTCAGTAAAACAGGGAGCAGGTGCCCCAGCATGGTCGCCTTTGTCACTTGTTCTAGACCTTTTAGCCTTTAAAAGTAAAAGAAACATGTCTTTGATTCAAATTTCAGTTTTAAGAGAAACGTCTTTGAATAATGTTGATAAATAAATGCATTTTATGTACAGTAACTCATGTATTACCTGGTTTCTCTGTCAGTGATTTCACTGTTGATAAGAGCAGTAGTCACTTGCTGTAGAGTTTCCAAAACCTGATCACAACTGACAAGAATTTTGGTTGCCAGAGAGAGGATACTACTTTGCAGCTCCTGAAGATGACAAAGGAAATAGTCCACTTACGTAACACTTCAATGATAATCAGGCTTTCGTATTATATTGAGCAATTATAATGAAATGTCAAAAACAGGACCACAAGGACACCGTTAAAATAGGGGATTTAAAGGGGATGTTTACCTGTACCTTCATTGTTTCCCCTTGGAGGGAGCTGTCACTGTCATCATTATCATCAGGACGGATGAGAATAGTGTTACTGAGGAGGTGGTTTTGAACTGCCATGAGGTAGCGGAGACAAGGTGAAACCACCTACATAAATATAAACATTTTTTATATACTGAAAATAGTTAAAGAGACATGAGTGTAGAAGAAGAAATAGAAACCATACAGGAACAGTAGAAAGCAGCTTCTGGAAGTCATCTCTGGCAACAGTCTGACATTTGGTTATGAGAAGGCAAGATTCACGAACAACAGTCTTGAGAATACAATGCAACAGCTCATCACTTAGTCTGTGCAAAAATGATTGTATTTATTAGGTTTAAATATACTGCACATTGGCCATATTTAAAAATAAAGACACTATATAATGGTAAGTACCTGTAATGCTCATCTTCTTCACTACCAAATCGATTCTTCTGCAGCTGATCTGCTAAATTTGTAAGAATGACATCGCGAAGCTGGGAGAGACCGCTGTTTCTTTCTCCTTTATATTAGATAATAACATGCTGTTAGTTCACCTCAAACTTTAAGAAAAAAACAGGTTTAAGCTTCACAGACCTTCGGTGAGAACCAATTTAAGAAGTTTATTAAGTTCCGCCTCGCCCTGATACAGGGTATTCAGGCCAGAGCTGTGTAAAAGATAAGTTGTAGTTACAATAGTTCAAGTCATTCATTATTAGAATGCAAATGGATAGAAAAAATGATGTTTACCTGATAGCTAGGCACACCTCTTTCTGGATTTCTGCCCCAATCTGATCCACAGGAGCCATGAGTAGCTGCCATAAAAGTAGGCTCGACCGACGCAAACTTTCTCTATTCTGCTCCGATTGTGGATTGTAAAACTTGAATACCACCTATGGAAAAGACACAAAGATTAGACCACAAAAAAATGAAGTAAAAATGTTAAGAACACATTTTGAAAACAACAAACCTGAAACACCACTAAGATGCAGCGAATTATGCAAGTGTCTCCATTCACCATGGCCCTCTCCATTATATCACAGATGCTGCTGAAGTGACGGGCTTCAATGGGATGCTGTTTGCCCAGTAAAGCACCTAGGGGCAAACTGTTGCTACTGGCAGCAAGCAAGTTCAGCTGGTGTATGCACATGGCACCTATATGATGAAGTAGCTGGTTGATCACTTCACCCGTTGTCACCATCTCATCTACAAAACCATACAGATCTGTTAAATATCTCACTTAAACACACATACAATAAACAACATTCAGACGGGGTCTACCTTTGGGTTCTTTGATGATGTGACTGACCCCAAGCCTATGGCACACATGATGAAAGGCTTGGTTTCCAGGGTTGTACCACTGATCTATGTAATCACTGGAGCAAGTCCATATCAAATTGTTCAATGCATCATAGCTAGCTCCTGGAGAAGCAAAAAAGACATTGCCACACATGATCTGATAGAGACACTTCTGTATTTTAGTTGTATTATAAAAAGCATAACTTACCAAGCCCAGTTACTTGGGCCCCCCTTCCTAGAGAACTACCAGGAGCATCAATCAAGTCTGCACGGCTGCTGAACTGACCATCAGCCAAGTTAAAAATTAGACTTGAGGCTAGTACTGAACAAGGAATAATGTCAATTAGCATGAGGAAAACGACAAATCAACATAAATATCATAGAAATCTAGATACAGAGTTGTGTTTAAATGATATACAGTACATACTTTTCAGAGAGGATAAGCTGCTGGTGCCTCCGAACAGAGACCGTGTTGCTGAACTTCCAGACACACCAGGAGGTGAAACCAGCATGACAAGATAGGTTCCACACACATACATGGGCGTCCTCCTCAGAGTCTTAAGAGGAAGTCCACAGCTAGTGTTGACAGCTTAAAAACGTTCAAACCAAATTAACTTTTGTTTGCTTTTATCCCTCTTTTTGCGTTTCAGAAATTATTATTACCAGATTGTTCCTCTTTGACTGTGTTGGTGATGGCAGAGCCTGTGAGGGCAGCCAAAGTGGCAGAGTGGGAGGCCCGAAAGCGTGACATTCGACTAAGGAGTAGTTCATTCAAGCACTTTGAAGACTCGCCTTCTTTGCGAGTGAGAATTACCCTCTCCTGCAGGACATCTGCAACACACAGCCCTGTCTGTGTCTGCAAACAATTAAAAAACAAACATTCAAACTGTATTTTTAGATGAAAGGCAGCATAAAAAATGAAGCCAAATATACACCATAAGTACAGAAAACTTACAGAGAGGTGAAACACATCCATAAAAACAGAGTGTCCTTTTTGAGTTTTTTCATTGAGACTGGCTGGTGACCAGACCCAGTACAGGTAAGTCCCATCTGAACAGAGGTGCAGAGTGGTTAAACTACTGCCAACGGGGAAGTGATGGGCTGGCATGGGCACAATCTGGCACACCTAGTGATGGTACAGAAAGCGCGGCATTATACATCTACAGTAATTGTCTCAGTGATTTTTTAATACATATAAAATAGTACCTGTAGTGTGTAGGGGTCAACAACTTGGCAAAGCTGATGAGGCTTGGCATCAAAGGACAAAGGTCGGTGGAGGAGGCGTCCGCTGCAGAACACCACCCAGCCTGGCTCAAGCTCTTCATTTCGACAATACACAAAACCCCTGTGCAGACAAAAAGTGATTTATTGAAAACAAGCATCAGTAGAAAATATAAATAGATCAAAATAAAATAATACAAATTTTGCACAATCATACATATGATTGTTCAAACTGTGCCACGAGCTATGCCCTGATGCCCCGGAACCTAGCCTCCCACTCAAAAAAATGAATGATGTGGTGTTAAATTAGATTTGGTTCATCACCATATTCTTCTCAAATTAGTGAGGTAGACAAAAAGGGGAGTCATATTACCTCAGTGTCCCATGTAAACCAGAGCCGAGCTTGCTGAGTCCTCTCCCAGAGGAGTTGGTGGTGTACAGATATAGGCCGTCTGTGGCTAGACAGCGGCCCAGGTCAGTGTCTGAAAGGCATAAGGACAAAGCAACAGCAGGTTAAAATAAACTGCACTGGTGTGGACAGATGATAACAGCTAGACAATACCTACAAAAAAATATGGACTACTGGTCTACTTTGAAATCATGAGAATTAATACAAGCCCTGATCAGCTGAATGTAGGAATAGCCTAATTTAGCTTATTTATAATGGTAGCTTGGTATGAAAATGGCTGATTACATAGGGAATTTCAAATAGAACTCTACTGCACCTTTATTCTCTCCACCACCTGCAGAGTTATCTGGGGTAGGCAACATGTCCTCAAAACCCCATGAAACAGCATGTTTCCCACCCAACAGGCAGGATGGGGAACCTGGGCCTCCTTCCAGAAGTAAAAGTCTGACAAAACAAGTAAGCAAGTATTTTTACAATTATTTGAATTGGCATAAATCAAAGCAGAAATATTGAAGAAAAGGGTTTGTTTTGACTAAATGCCTCACCTGTACAAGACATCGGACACAGGGAGCTGTCCTAGATCAGTTTGTTTCTGTAGCAAATGAACTGTGTGAATGAACGTCTTCAGAGAACCCCTGGAAAATGGCAGTTACAAAGATTATCCTATTTAGTTATATTTAATTGAATTTATAAATAACAGATGATACTTGTGGCATTAAAGAGGGGGGCCCATGTGAGCCTTCTTGTCCCAAGCCATGACCGTTTACATGTTGTATACAATAACTTAATGTAAAAATAAATTAAAAAAACAGCAGCTATCATTGACTGACACTAACAGATAGTAGTACTAACAAAGAGTAAGGTTGTATGTAGTACTCAATTAGCCTGCTATATGAAGAGCTGGGTTGTTTTTCTCACTACAAAGAGCCTTCAGCTTGAACAGAGGCTAAACAATGAGGGGAGAGTTCTGTCTTTGACAAGTCAAGATCCAATGTCAGAAGCAGAAGTCAGAGAGCATTTAACACAGAAATATCAATTTCAAGGTTGTTTCACAAAACTTGCTCAGAAAAGTGCGATTTATGAAGTTGCGCCCAAAATGCACTGCATTTGATGAGAAGTGTGGGGACTAGAGAGGAGAAATTTAACGAGTGAATGGTCTTTAACTCTACCACTCTGCTCATAATGACTAACCTATCATAACAGAGGGCACATGGAAAAGACCAACTCTCACCAAGATATTAATGTGCTGCTCCTGTAAGTTAGGCTCATGAGTGGATCTGTGGAGTGGAGCAGGATGTGCTGGCCTATATGCATATTCTTAATAAGTCAAATATATTAGATTATCATGTAAGTCATCATGTTAGTCTGTCTATTGTAGGCTTAGAAATGATCATTCTATCTTCACACTTTAATTATTAATATATAGTTTTCATGTGAAGTTACATTAACCTAATGCTAAAACATTTAAGGTATTCATAAAATACATTTTTCACCCAATAAGATAAAAATGTGAACTAAAGACAAGGCTAAGATATGACATTTGAGCCTTGCTTACAAAGTAAGCCAGCTTTACAAAACAGCCCTCTGCAGTCATGAAAGTGTTTTTTCGTGGTGTATTAGGTAATTTGTTTCACAACGTTCATTAGGTGACAAAGAAACAGGTCTTTTTTTTCCACACATTTTGTATTGAATATTACCTGGCACAAGCTAATGCCACTAAAGCAGCTGCAGCATTCTCCCTTTGCCTGGGTGAGTGAAGACTCTGTGGCTGCGACTGTTCCAACTCTTGAAAGCCATCTTCCAACCAGGAGCAGAGCAGTGCCTCCAGGCCATTGAGACAGTCTGTGGGCTCTTTACTGAGGCTGAGAGGTTGGCAGTCCCTCAAACAGGCCAGTAGCACCTCTGCAGTGACACCGCACAGAGCAGGGTCACTGCGAGTCTGAGACTGCAGGAGGGGGAAGACGAGGAGCAGGCCCACACGGGAGGTGAAAGGGGCCTGCTCGGGCTGCTGGAGCAGACCTTGTCTTTTTAACAAGGCCAAGGTCTCCTCATCAGCACCACCTGTGCCTTCACGCTCCTGCTGCTCCTCCAGGGCCAGCTGCCTCTGCGCCCCCCACAGGCCACGCAGGGCATTGAGGCGGTACTCCAACAGACGTGCGTATGCATTACTCTGGTTTCCACACACAGCTCGGAGGCGTTCTGCCAGCTCTATGGGATTCTTAGTCTCAAACGTTAAAATCTAAAAACAAAAGCAGATAGAAAAAAACTTACTCACTTATTGCATCTAACAATCAACATGTCCCAACTGTGTGTATTTCATCTGTATGGCATTTTATCTACAGAGTTTTGCATTGCACTAAACAATGCTCTGTGATAAGAGAGCAGATTTGGGATAGCCTGTGAGCAGTGAAACAATGTGCTTTATGTGCACTTAGCCAGCATTACAGATATTGATCACCCTCTGTGGTTTGCGAATCATGGACTGGAAGGAAATCCATTACACCATTTAGCAATGACTATTTGTATTGATTCGATTTCAGAAATGCTACTAATATTACAGCAAAACCAGTTACTGGATTGTTTCCACCTTGCTTTGCAAAGAATTGCTTAAAGTGTTTTTAGGGTCAGACTCAGTATTAACAACACAATTATTATTGAAACCCAGACACTAAACTAGAGTTGAGTGATTTTTAGAAAAATAATAGAATTTTTTCAGGTTTTTTTAAGTATTGGTCATGTGATAAAAATGCCGCAATCTGCCATATTTCTTCTTCACAGTTATATAGTTATATATAGTAAATAACTGCTATATCAATCTTTGCCATAACATGGGGATTTTTTACCATAGAAACAGAACATTTCATTCTGTGCAGAAGACATATTCAATGCAGCTCTTAGGATTTGCTAATTGCAGCCATGAGTAAAGGTCTTCTTTAAAGGGTTGTCGAGAGGTCATCTGCAGCTGGCGGGTCAAAAGACTGTATGTAGTAGGTCTAGTTGTTTAAACATTATTGTTTCAATGCACAATAATGCACAGATAAATGTTTAAATAAAATATTTACATCAATACATTTTATCCACTGTTATATGTGATGGATATGCAAATAAAGGGTGATTCATTTCCTAATGCCAACTTCATTTAAAAAAAAAAGCCCAATAAGCATCTGATAATAAAACTGATGAAGTGGAGAGAAGTTCAACAATGAATGAATATGATCTTTATCAGGTAAAAGGTTTTAGGATAGGAGTGTCCAACTGAATCAATTAAATGGTAGGTTATTTGAGGTTATGAGTGAATGACGCATTAGTGCAGCCCACAGTCTACCACTGAAAATAGTAATACTCTGTGTAGGTAGGTCTGGTTTGAGAAACTACCCATTTGTGATGAAGCCTTTCTATGGTGAGTGATCTTTCCACTAATAAACACCGTTGGCTCCAATTTTCCACAAGCATCACAGCAAAGCAAACTAGATTTGGCATAATCCTTTCCAGATTTCAAATTAAGTGTAGAGTCATAAGTTATTCATATCACATAAACGTCAATACACTTTATTAAATCACACTAAAAAAATCTTTAATAAGGACTGCCATATTGGTGTAAAAACTTAATTAAAGCCCAACTTAAATAACGTTACTGATAATGCAAATATAACGAGGGGGGTAATTATAAACTATTGTTCATCTTAGTATGCAGCTTTTGCAGAAAATTGAAAGTATAGAAATATTCCTTCCTAATTCATGAACCCAAATAAACTCTGAAGGATGCTTTTATTTTGATGGCCAAACAGGAACTGTGCGTGGAAGGTTGAAGTCAATAACAAGCAGGACAGGAAACTTGCAAACCAACACCAGTGTCCTGAACTAACGAGGTTGTGATGACCGCAGTTTTCGATGACAGTGAAAACAAATCATACCTGATATAAAAATAAGTGTCATTAATGTAAAACGGCCCCAATTTCAAGCCAGTGTTGATTCAACTCACCTCTTGCTCGGTGTCCCCCTGCTCCGACACTCCAATTTCACTGGGCAATTCGGCCAGATCTGTGACCCGAATGAGTCCATCGTGGAGAAAAATGGTCTCCTCCTTCACCGACAGCCACTGGGACGAATCCACGGCCCCGGAGCTCATCACTCTCTCCTCCGACAGCGATGCCAAAGGGGTCGCACATTAAAAATTCAGTGCCAGGATGACAGAAACGCCCTAGCTAGCCAATTACTGGGCTACAAAAACATGTTTACTGTAGTTCCGTCTGACAACAATGTATTTACACATTACAAGCCGAATCACGACAAATATACAGAACACACGAACTGGCGGCCGATAATTTTCACATAACTCGTGCTCAGTGTTGCTCTCGCTAGCGGCGGATTGCTAGCCAGTGTCTGGCTGTTAGCTGCAGCGAGCCTCTGCTAACTCACCGTGCAGGATCGTTATAACATTACTGGGCAGGGTGGGCGTGACACTTGTGTTAATACCGCTATTTTGACTCTCCAAAACGCCACGGCCTTTCAGGACAAGAGCTGCACCCGGAACAATCCAGTTTCTCAATTAAAACCGAAACGCAAACAATTCTGCAGATGGCCCAGCCGCTGTGTCAGTGACGGGTGAAGCGAGTGAAGTCTTCCAGCTGTCAGCGCGACGCCATGTTTCCAAGGCGAACAAGCCTCTCCCAGCATGCACCGCGGACACGACAAAAGCTGTCACCGGGCACTACATAATAAGCATGGAGCTATAATAATAGGCCTATTAGTGCTAACTTTAAATTAATATTAGTTGCTTATTTTTGCAAGGCTGGCAATTGGGCGGTAATATTTAGGCTGGCAGAAGAGTATGTTAACAGTGTTCACTTAAGGAAATAAAGCTATAATTAACAGACATAGAAACTCAAACTGTATTAAAACAATTGCATAGAGCAAAGCAAACTAAGCAATTTGAGCAAGCAATTTGAGTTATTTTATAAAAGTATTCATATACATATATCAATATTAACCTCCATAATAATTATTAAAGCTAACATTTAGGTTGTGTATCGCTGTGTGCAAGTAAAAACAAATCTTGTGTAAAATAGTAATTTATTATCAATATAATATATAGGCAGGAACAACCTAATGTTCCTTTGGTAGCAAGAAAAAATAGACCTACAGCAAAAATGCCAAGCTTTCTTTGTAGATGCGCAAATGGCTTATAATTATGTCATGTGAGCGATGCCATAGCTTCTATTCTCAGCCTTAGGCATTGCTTATAAAGCTGTACAGAAATCCTTCCTTTTCTGTGCTTGCCTGAATTTCGCACCCTAGCAATGTCGTTTTGCTCTATCTTCTTAAGTGCTTGAAATAGGTCAGAGGCTTTAGTGAAGCCTCCAGAGCAGCTGAAAAAGAACGGGAAATACACAAAACACGATTCAATATTTTTTACAAAGCTAAATATATTAATATACTGTATATTTAGGGAACATCTGTCTGTAATAGCTTTCACCAGACATTAAACAAAGTAGAGACTGTTCAAACCTCTTTTTGTGATGACATTTTTTCCTCTTCGGCAGTTTGAAACAATTTTCTGAAACTGAATTCTCCAAGAGAGAAGGGACCCTTGATTGCTTTAACTTTTGGATCTCTCGAGCCAAACTATAGAGAATACACAAGAAGTAATGTGACAGCACCCAAATAGCAAACAACTACAGACGTACATTTAAGTATTGCCTTAGTGGTCTAGTATTTTTGTTGGAAAAACTCACTCCTAAAATGAATCCTAAAAT
Source organism: Periophthalmodon schlosseri (assembly GCA_000787095.1). NCBI lineage: Eukaryota > Metazoa > Chordata > Actinopteri > Gobiiformes > Gobiidae > Periophthalmodon > Periophthalmodon schlosseri. The sequence continues at coordinate 33,501 of KN485764.1, forward strand.
CTTTCAACAGTCAACCAATGCTATGATATTATAAAACTACATGGATTACAGACATTAACTTCAGTTCCACCTGCACCCTCTAGTTGTGACTTGTTCTGCCTGCAGTGTGCATAGGCAGTTATTTTTTGTGAGGAGCAGTAAAAATATTGCCATGTACCATAACACATGCTTAAAATAGTGTATTGGGGGCAGGTTTTGTAGACACATGTTTATGAATATTTTACATTGTTACATGATTATATAGTTATTGCAATCAAATATCTGGTTAGACGCTGGTTTGCTTTGTTATCTGTGTTATTACCGTCTGGTGCAGGCACAGTGATAAGCAGGCTTTGTGTCCGAGTTCTTCAGGCCAAACCGTTTCTTCAGAGGAGGTATTTTGTAATTACATTCATCCAGATGTTTGAGACTTTCACAAAAATCTGTGATGGACAATATTAAAATGGCACAACATGTAACTGCATTTTCCCAGTCAACATTTGTATTTGGCACATGTTTTATTTAGTAATGCAGTTTACTGTATCTTTACTAGTCTTTGTCTCTGATCATATATTGTCTAATTGTCTTAATTTTAGTCTTCATAAAGGAGATTATGAAGACTAAAATTATAGGGCTTGTAGTCAGTTTTTAGTCTTTGGGAAAAATGTGTAGGAAATTTACTTCTGGAACCTCAAAGTCACTATTGAGCTCCATTGTGTCCATATGTCCAATATAAGATACTCAATTACTGTATATAGGAATGAACAGAAATAGAAAAATTTACAATCTTACCTCTTTTTCTATGTAATGATTTGTTTTGTTTGCGGTCCGTGTCTCCAGTGCTGATTATCTGATTTGCTTTGAGTCCTCCAAAAGGAGAAACCACTTGACTTTGTTTTTTGCTTTCCAAGTTATGAGTTAAGGGTTTAGTTGTAGTATTGTCATAGTGAAGAGCAGATGTAGCTGAGCTTCTCTGTCTTTTGGGTAGGTTTGTTATAAACGTCCATTTTGTTGTAGCTGAGCCCTTTGTAGATGTTACAGCTGGGACAGTTGAGGTCAGAGGTGCTTTGTTTTGGGACAGAAGCGCTTTCTCCAGTGTGTGCCCTGTGACACTTTTAGTTGTTGTTGCTTTGGCTTTGGAGAGCTTTAGGGTGGCTGGTCTTTGTGATGATGTAGTGGTTGGAGTGGTGGATGGTGCTCTCAGATAAGGATTAGTGTTTTTACCCACTCCACTGTGAAGAGACAAAGTCTTCAGTGCCTTTGTTTTAGAGATGTCTGTGTTAAGTAAAGTGGTGTGAAGGTATGGAGCCACTGTGGAAAGCTTTCCACTTTTTTGTCTGCACCCATTTGTTTTCTTGTGAAAGAAAGTGTCTCCTCTGGGTGGGTGCTGAGAAACACATTTTTCCTCTTGTCTTTGTTTCTTTTTGGATGGCTCAATCTCATTGACTTCAGTCAATTGATGTCCCTCACTAACAGCTGACTTGCTGCTATCACTCTTTTTGTATTTGCTTGTAAAAGAGGTGTTATAATAAATAGGTCTTTTAAAGATGGCATATGGTGCCTCTTGTGTCACTTTGCACCTATAAAACACAAGGCATATATTTGCATTATATTTACTAATCTATTTAAGTAGTAGTTTAATTATCAGGCAAGCTTCACTTGCTAATTACCTTGACAGTCTAACAAAATTCTATACACTGCGATAATTATAGCCACAGAGAGAATAAACTAGATTACTGTTATTATGTAATTATTCTAAACAGCTATTCTAGAAAGCTTCCACATGATTCCTTTATAGGAAATTAAAGTAACCTAAGAGAAAAAGAGTGAAATATATGGCATGGTGTGGATGTATACAGGCTGTTACTAGCAAAACACTACACAATAATTTCAGCTATTTAAATGTCACTATGCTGTTGATCCCACCATGAAGTCTTGACTTGCAAAGCCTCTGAGGCAGAGACTAGAGGCCAAATGATCTAACATAAATCACTCACAACTCTAAAAGTCTGTCCCAGTTTTGACCAAAGGTTAACATTTTATATCTCAGTATGTTTTGTAAGATGACTAAAAAAGTGCTGAATTAGTTCCTTACATTCCCCACCAGTACATTTCAGTGCACCTCTTTTGTAGTTTGAGCTCAATGCATGGGACTTTTAGAATTTTGAAAAAGCTGTAGAGAACCATACTAGATATGGTGTCATTCACATCCAGGAGACACTGTCGAAACCTGGAGAGGGATAGGCAAACGTGAAAAAAACAAAACAGTAGTAGGCTATACACAATTTCAGTAATAAATGTCAGTTCGAGTTGATGCATCTAACGTTCAAGTTTCAACCACATCTAAAAATGTAACCTCATGACTCTATCAGGGATAGTTGCCTGCAGGCATTGTTTTTTTGGACTACCAAGGCATTGGCACCTACCTCTGGTCGCAGTCGCAGTGAGAGACAGTGAAAAAGTTTGGATTGAAGACTCCGTAATTCACAG